>JABFEB020000043.1:13606495-13620918 GCA_019775895.2 Stomatorhinus ivindoensis
GATGGATGGATGGATGGATTATTGTTTTCATGAACCCACCTTGGGACCCGGTTGCCCTGGACAACCCTTAAAAAACACAATGGTTAGAATTAACGTGGTAAACATTTCAACATTATGTACTGTAATGGAGTATTGTATTCTTCGCTACAAGGTCATGTTTTCTGAATGAACATGTTTACTTGACCTCCATCTGCACCAAAGAGGAATACGAAGAACAATGACAGGTGGATAGAAGGATCCAATATCAGTCTTACAGGCACTCCGTCCCGCCCAGGATCACCATGAGCTCCTGGATGGCCTCTGTCCCCCTGGAGACAAATATCTATCACTGCATCAATGCATATATTCCCAGTTCTCTTACTGCGTGTATATGAATGCCTTTGAGGTAGTTCACACAGGCTATCCGGTGCCTTTGAGGTAGTTCACACAGGCTATCCGGTGCCTTTGAGGTAGTTCACACAGGCTATCAGTATAATGCACAAAGCATGATGCACCGTTCCTACCTTCATGCCGTCACATCCGGGGTGGCCTGGTTCTCCAGGGGGACCCTGTACTCCTGGCAAACCCTACAAACAAATATATTGCCACTATGTAAAATAATAATAATAATAATAATTATTATTATTATTATTATTATTATAATTAATGACATAATTAATTAATTAATTAATAATCAACAACATGAAGAACAGCAAGGTCATTTAAAAAAATCTCGTTTCTTTGAATTAATCATCTTAAACAAAATAGGGAGGGGGTGCTGGGGCCTGAACTACGAAGTGGGGTTACTGCTTATCGGGGTAACTTGTTGGATTTAAGGTACCACAGTTTAAATTCATATTCGTTCACTTACATTTTACCCAGACCACCTTAAATCCGACAAATTACCCTGATAAGCCAGTAGCCCTGCTTCGTAGTACAGGCCACTGGTTGCAAAATAAATGTTTTGGATGAATTCGTGGTAAATCGTAAATGGGAATAGAAAAAATCAAATCACCATAAAACTGACAAATTTTTATAACAGTAAAGAAAAAGGTGACAAGATAGTGCTGCTCTGTGAGCACCTGTGAGTGTGTTTATGTATGTATACATATATATGTTGGGGTTAACATTCTTTAAAGGCATGAGGGCTTGAGCTCTTGGGACATCATGTCTTCTCGGCACCCCCTAGTGGTCAGCCACAGGTACATTCATTGAACGACAGCAACGTCCAGGAACTGCACATATTGTTAAGACATAGCAGGAGGTTCTTACTGACAGTCCTGGAGTCCCCATATGTCCTGGATCTCCATTAATTCCCTGGGACAGAACGATAACTTCATAATAAATGGTGGCAAACAGGAGGACATTTCCCCTAGTAAGACACCAAAAATCCAGCTTCTGGCCCTTCCAGAGTCAGATGGGACCTTAATATCTCTTTATTTGGTACTAGGAACAGACAAAATGACCAAATCTACTAGTCATCAAACTGCTGTTATGACAGGTTTTATTTGGCTCTCCATCCATCCATCCATCCATCCATCCGTCCATCCATCCATTCGTCCATCCATCCATTCGTTCATCCCTCAATGGATGCAGGGTATTTGGTTGTTTTGGTTGTTGGTCTGTATTCCAACACTATTCATCTGCTTAAGGCATTGATTTCTACACACTGTATATACTGGCGATAAATTTTAAACAAAGTATATCAGCTGAATAACCAGGCTAAGCAGGGTGACAAAATTATACAGCCAGTGACATTAATCTCACCCTGCTGCCTTTGGGTCCTTGATCTCCAGGATGACCGATGTGGCCCTAGAGGAGAAGCCAACAACCAAGAGGGTGCTGTAGATTCCAGGGTTTGTATCACATCATACATCAGAGCTGTAGACGTGTACATTGTAATATGATCCATGTAGACGGTGCTCACATGAGATGGTTTAATACCTTTAGGCCGGCTGGTCCTGGGGGGCCTTCTTTACCAGGAAAACCAACCAAACCAGGAGGGCCGTCGACACCAGGGGATCCCTTCTCACCCTACGTGGACAGAGACAGATCAGCTCCCCTTTCATTCTCTGAAGATCTTAGAACAGCATTTTTCCAAAAGGGGAGACATTTGTGAATAGATGTAAACCTCACAAATCAGAATCAGAAAACTGGCTTGATGGTGGCATGAAATAAGGTGGTTCTGACCCAGTTAATGAAACATTGAGCCCTACTCATTCTAATTGGCATTTGAGACACAATTAAGTCCACATTTTCCAGAACGTTCTGTGTATCAGTATTTCTGCAACCTGCAGTTATTGTTAAATAGCAGGGCGCAGTCACAATGCTCATCACAATCTTACCCTACCTTGCTGCCTTTGACTTGGTCACAGTGACATCTGGGCTTCCCGTTACACACGCAAACCTAGAAACACGACAATACAATATTTCAGAAAAGCAGACGGTCTCCACCCACATGAGACCTTTGGTTATAGATAAAGCAGTTTGTTTTGAGAAGTGCTGTGGGAACGAAAACCGGGAGTCAAACCTTTCCCTTTTCCCAAACATACTTGATAAAGACTGAGAGAACAGCTTGCCTCAGCTGAACCACTGGGAGCATTTCCGAATGCAGCGTAGACTTGGTTTGGAGAGAAATATACTGAACAGTCCATAAATCATTTAGAATCACCACAACTATCCCCAACACAGGCTAAGACAGCAGAATCACTCAAGGAACCAGTCCAGACTACATCCTGAATTTACCCCAGTAATAGTTGAAAACAAAAGAATTGTTCAATCTTCTTCACAGAGATGAGACACTCTATGATTACATCTGTGCTTCACTGTAGTAAGTCTGAAGGTGAACGTAGAACATATTAGATCAGAAATAGTCAATCTGTACATGTGTAGACATACTGTACTGTGCAACAGCCTTAGCCAGTCAAAGAAAATGTTTAAGGTTATTTATCTGGGTAGTAAGTGTATCGTTGCTCATTAAAAAAAATTACATTTGAGCATATATGCAAATTAACAGTAAGACAAATGAACGAGAATTCCTCCTGTTCTCCAAATAGTTGCTGACACCTCATTGGACAGCTAGAGGAACCTGCTTCAGTTCCCAAACCTCTCCTCAGAGGCACCTCAGCTGCTCCATGTATTTGTTAGATTTCACCACCGGCTGATGAATGAGCCTAATTAGTTAAATAACTCAATGAGGCATTGACTAGGAATGCAAGGTGGGGTGGTGCTCGAGTCAAAAAATACATCAGTATATTGGATGGTTGCTCGAAACACTGGGATGGCGTTACGGCAGGTTTTGAAATTATTAAGCTAACACACGACAAAGATAATATCACTGACTTTTTCACAGTAATATGTTACATGTTGGCAGGATCAGTGTTGTCAGCTTTATTTTTTGGCCCAGTCAGACTGTGCAGCTATAGCCTTCAGGACTGAATCCGGGTCACATGATTTCTTGCCTTTCAAACAGATATTGCTTCAGAGCGCAAAATCCTTAGCACTGTTCCTTGTACTGTTTATGTGAATATCTGTTAACACAAAATTGCCTGTCATGGAGTGGAATTTCCCTCTTATATCGATCTGTGGCACTGTGCAAGAGTCTTGAGCCGCCAAAGAAAATAATGTTCAAAAGATCTTCATATTGGTGTAGAGCTATAAAATTATATCCGTCAAAGTGCCAAAGCCAGCTTAGTCATATCAAAACCTCTTGCATCAACCATCCAATACACCCATGTGTTTTTTGACTTGTCCACTAACACACCTCATATGGATGGATAATCAATTCCTCATTGACTTTTGTTGACTAATTAAATTAATGAATCAAGTGAGCTGGGGGTGAAATTTAACAAGTAAATGGAATGACTGAGGTGCCCCTGAGGAGAGGTTTGGGAACTGAAGCTGTGTTTAGATAGTCTCCAACCTTTTGGAGAACAGAATAAATTATTGTTAGTTTTTATTGTGTTACTTTTCATATACCTTGCATATGTTCTAATGTTAAATTGTTTTTCTGAGCAAATATATTTACTACCCAGATAAACAGCATTAAACATTTTCTTTGACAGCCCAGGACTTTTGCACAGTACTTTACTTTTATAGTTACAGGTTCAAAATTTCTAAGACTGCAATACACAAGAACAATGTGAAACAGGCGACAGTGGGATTGACCAGAAACCAGCCAGGTAGGGGGCAGAAGCGCCTATCTAATTCCAGAGACGACTGTCGACTTATCCTACGTTGCCTCATGAATCAGAGGGTGACATCTAGTGATCTTCAAAAGGAATGGGAAAGATTAAGAGGTGTGAAGTGCACTGCGAGGGCAGTTCGTATCAGGCTCCTAGAAGCAGGACTGAAGACCCATAAAGGCAGGAAGAAGCCCTTCATTAATGAGAAGCAGGGAAGAGCCAGACTGAAATTTACCAATATATATTTATATATATATATTTTACACAGAAGCATACCCATAAATTGAGAAATAAGTGAAAATAAAAATTCAGCTGTGGTCTCTTGTTTTTTTTTCCTGAGCCGAAGTTATTCCTTTATATGTTGACATACTATTATACTGAAGTATTCCCTTGTATACTGATGTACCCTGTAAACAGTCATCTAAGCACTTCATGGTGCATCTAAGGACAAACCTGTAAAAAGTGAGTCCATGCACATGGACTACGCACATCTGTATGCTTTAGGCTAGAAGCAGACTATTTCTGTACCTAAGGGTCTGAGATTTTCTAAATAACCTTACATGCAAATGTTTTGTTAGACAAACCAACATTTATAAAAACGAGAGTCCGTCAATTAATGTCTAGCACTCCATCCTGTGTTGCCTAAAAGATAAAAAGAAACTAAACTAGACCTAGAGCTCAAGGTCTTGTGACAGGGTCGCATAAGTGGTGTCAGAATAATAAAAATGTTAACATAACAATTGTTTGATTGGACTATTTTCCTTATCTACTTATGCTGGAAACACAACTGGAGTGAAGTACCACCACTTGCTCACTGATTTCCCACAATTTTTCACGAGCTTTCCTGCGGGTGCCTAATCCTCAATGAAGCTGACAGACACAGCAAGTTCAAGTGACATTCACGCAGCATCTTGGTCTTTTGTATGGGCTACAAAGCAGTAAGTGATTCCCATCAGCTTGCAAGCAGTGAGCAGCACATATTCTTTGCATTGCCCTTGTTGGAGATTCTAGACCCCATGACAGCATATCACATTGGGCCCCCCACACTCAGGGGCCACTGAAGTCAATCTAATGTTCCCCACTTTTATGTCACCCACGATTCTGTGTAGATATCACATGGAACTGGCTGCGGTGTAATTTGCGTATAAGTAAACATTTTTAAAATCTATTATTAATCAATATTTTCCAATTGTAAATTTACCATTGAACATGATCTGTGCCGAAAGCATTGTCAACTGAACCGTGATGCTTACATCCTTCGCCGTGGCGTCCCATAAAACACCCACGATCAGCAGAAGCGTCGCCCTCCGGGTCGCTGTCGTGGCCCGGATCCAGCGGGTCATCGCTGCTCAGTATCCGGGCTCCGACCTGCAAACCTAAGTAACTTTTAAGAGTAAACTGACGGCAGCAGGTGCGGAGATGCTCTCCCAGGTCTGTGCGCACAAGCCGCCCACTGTGCGGTTAGTGGGAATCTGGGAAGGCGCACAAGAAATATATGCGATTAATGGCAATGGAGGTGAAGCGAGAACCTTGAAATGAAGCCGCAATGTGGGCGTTTCTAACTTCATCCTCTATTCAGTATCTTGCGGAGATGCTGATTTCATCTCAAGCGCGCTGCTCAGAAAATTGTCCAGACACAGGTGTAACCTCTGCATTTCACAGTATATATGATGACACTGTCAGTTCTCTGGGAGTCATTTATGCAACAGCGCTTCTTTCTCATTTCTCTGTGAATCTGTGGGCCAGCGACATTTTATAAAGGTGAGGGATTGTGTACAGTAGTGAGAGTCGATTGACAAAATAATCGTTTTGCAGACAAAAATAAAGGAAATGCTCATTCTGAGTGTTGCGTTAATTTTAGATAGTGATTATAATGTCATGTGACTTTACTTATTGCAATACCCACCTCTACCTCTCCTTTAAATGTATTTTTGTATAAGCTGTTTTCCATTTGCCATGGGCGCTAAGTAGAATTATTTATTTTGCTATTATTTATTATTAAATTATTGGTATTATTATGAATAACTTTATTAATTGTTTAATCTGTTCCAGTTTTAATATTAAAATACTTTATGCAGGGACAGTACTTTTTCATTATTTTACAGTAATTAAGTCTTGATTGCTTATATTGAAACTTTATTTGTACAGCATGAATTGTAAAACGGGGAAGTAAAAATTAAAGAGATCAGAAAGTAATCGTTATAAATTTATTTTATATTAATATGGTTGATAATTTTTATCAGCAAGTTTGTCTAAGACTATTATCATTGTTAGCATTGTTCTTTGTTGCACTAGAAGTAACGTCTGTAGTCGGAACTTCATCAGTATATAAATTAAGATTATCCGTTAGGATTTTAATTGCAGTAGATGGTCCTAATACTATGTAATGGTGAAAGTTTGACTACTTTTTTAGTATATCGGACTATGTGTAAATTGTATAAGGGTTTTAAATCCTTAGACTAGAATCCCTTCTCTCTGTACTATACTCGTTATCACAAGCATTCGCTTAAGAGGCGGCTGAATTAAATCTCATCAATATTTTCTCACCTTAAATATTTATATATCTACTAGTGCAGCCTGCTGATCTTCTTTCATAAAAAAGTAAGAGCGATGAGATGAGCGGGAAATCAGGAACCCTGCCTCGCTAACATTTAGTGCCCTAATTAGAGCTCTTCATCCAGTCTGCATGCAGTTTTTCATTAAATATCCTGCTTCCCGTCTCCCAGCTGTGTCCCCCCCACAGTGTGATCCTTGTTATGCAGCTCCCTAAAGCTCTAAGGCTATGATTATTTGTTAGGACAGGGACTGGGCGTCCGCCATGAGGTATGTGGTCAGGTCAAATTATTAATGCATAGTTGCTCTTCGGCACCACAGACTGCTGTGTTGAGTATTGCTGAGCTGTGGGGATCCCAGATGAAGACCTCAGTCATCCGCATCACCTGCTCTTCCCTCTTTTTCTGGTAATTCTTTATGACACTGGGCTAGACACACCAAGCTTGCTTAAAAAATCTAAACTAATTCAGTTGAGAGTGGTGGTGAGGTTGTGAGTGTGACTGAAGTTAGATATAAGTAGTCGGGTTGAAGCAGGCAGTTGCCTAAATATGCATGCACACATAAATAGTCATCCACCCATCCATCCATCCATCCATCCATCCTTTTGTCCTGGTTAGGTTAACATGGTAGAGAACTGGGGTTCACCTTGGGTGTAATGCCAGTCCTCCACAGGGTGCATCTACTGCAGGAAATGACTTAGTGTGACTGCGTGTCTTTGCACTGTGTGAGGAAGCCAAAGTTACATGGTAGGAACATGCAAGCTTGACACGCACAGAGCAGAGATGGGATATGCACCCCTAAGCTAGCGGTGTGAGTCCGCACGCTGGACCACCTGTACATTAACGTACATTAGACAAACAGCACCACAAAGGCATGGTGGCCCCTTAGACAGCACTCAAGTCTGCTGCTTCCTGAGCTGGGGAGCTGAATCCTGCTCTGCTTCTTCCGTCTTTTTGGAGTGAGTACGTTTGCCCTGTTGTGTATGGCTTACCTCCAGTTCCCTACAGCAGCCCAAAGACATGGAGCTCAGCTAACTGATGTTTCGGGTTTTTTGCAATGGACTGGCATGCATATATATGTACAAACAGAGTCAAGCAGATTAGCCTAATCATAACAGTGCTTCATAAATAAATCAAACAGACAAAGGAAGAGGTGGCCTTACTCTAGTGTTTTGTTGTGACTGGATCAGTGTGTAACATTAGATGGGATGACAAAGTCACACACAGCCTCCATACATTTTCTTCGTATGAATGTCAATTTTATAATTGTTCTTGCCGTCACAATATATATATATATATATGCACTATTGAAAGTTAAAGAACATTGTCTCTTCCAAACCATGGGACATATATTGTGAATAGGAATGGATGTAAAAATTACTACAGGGTCAAGCAAAATAGTGAATGGCGTCATTGTATGTAACAATGTTAAAGCCACACTGTAGATCACGCCACACCGTTCGGAGACTGGCGAGACTTGAATCGTAGGATTATCATTAAAATTAATTTCTATATTTCATATCAATCATTCTTTGTTTCAGGTGGACCGTACCACTTCTGATGGTCCATGCAGTAAGTGCCCAGTGTCTTTTTCTCAAACTAATAATTCCTGAAACAAATGCAGTTCATTATTGCTTGTACGCTCTTTATTTGGGGGAGGGATTTGGCGATATGCTGGGGAGGAATAAAAATGAATGACAGTCGTTTTTTGGTAAACTGGAGCCAAAAATGAACGAGGTTGAATGAAGATTTAGGAATGGTTGTGGTTGCATAACCTCCTTGGCACTGCAGGAATGCGTCTCCAGCAGAAGAAATTAGGTTCATATCTGAGGCTGCTGGTGTGAGCTGGCAGGAGCCAGGGAGTGTCTGCAGTAGCCAAAACAGAGCTGCAAACAGAAGCCACACTGCTTATCCAGAGAAGCTGGATAAGCTAGGAATTCATGCAGCTTAACTGGAGTAGACATCCATTAGTCACCTGGGGGATTCTGTGCCACGATGCTGATACACGAGTTTCAGGAAAATCGGCAAAACATTCAATTCACGGTGCCGTGCATGCTTCTGATTGCAGGAGCAGATTCCTCAGCTGCTCTCTGCTGCGATCTAGACTTTTTTTAAACTTAAAAACACTCTTATCAAAGGTTATAATTTTCAGTTCATTTCGTAATGGTTTTTGGTTTCTCTGTTTTCTAACTCTCTGATTAAAGTCAAAGTGCAATGGGAAACTCGCCTTAATCTGAAGTTGCCTTAATTACTGGTGTACCATGGGTCCTGTTTCAATGTTGCTTTGGATGAAAAAGTGCCAGAGAAATTTAAATGTAAGCAGAATGTCTGAAGCCGCAGTTGCTCCAAGGACTGCTTAACCCTGCTCTTTCAATTTTGGATAAAATCGTCTGTGAAATAAATGTAAGAATAAAAACTCAATAAACTTGTTTTCAGTGTGTGTGTGTGTGTGTGTGTGAGAGAGAAAAAAAGAGAGACTGAGGGAGAAATAGAGATGTGAAAGTCTGTATTATTAGTTCTATGGTCTTACCATGCATGGTAGCTGGTTACTGTGTGCAGCAGTATTTGAATTAACATTTCTCCAGCAGTAAAATTGTGATTCGTGCTGGGTGCATCGGGATGTGTGATACAATAACATTTTTATTTACATTACAGTAATGTTGTGATGTGGTTTGCAGGGAGGAAGCCATGATCCCTGTGAGGGCCGAGACTGTTCCAGCTGCCCGTGTTTCCCAGTTAAAGGAGCTCGAGTATGGCTTCATCGCCACCCTGCTTCCAAACCCCAAGCTTTACATACTTGTAGATTTCTTCAGGCAAATGTGTCACGTGGTGCTTTGGGTTAAAACTTTGTGCACATGACTGGAAGGCTGTTGGTTCTAATCCCATGTTTGGCAGTGTGGCACTGTTGGGACTTTGTGCGAGACACTTAACCCCAACTGCTCCAGGAATGAACTAACCCTCCTTTCTCAATTGTCTATTATTATCAAAACGCCTGTTATTAATGTAACATAAATTAATGAATGTAAAGTAATTTCATGCAGAACTGTCAGACGCTGTGGTTTTTGTCGCCCCCCAGTGGAAAAATAAAATTTTACCGTCGCATTTATAATTGCTATGCAAGTATGATGCAAGCGGCACATTCACACGCTAGAATGCAGCTGTGAGTAGCATAAAGATCCAGATGCCAGCTGTATGCCAACATCAAAATTAAAATATGTATACAACATTTTTTTCTTATTGGGATATTTTTGCACATGAAACATTTTTCCACCCCAGGGAGCTGCTGGGTACTTGGGGAAGGCAGGGCCACAGGGGCCCAGTGGGCCTCCAGGTCCTCAGGGGCCTCAAGGAGAAAAAGGACAAAGGGGTGACGCAGGGCTGCCAGGGCCTGCAGGAGCCACTGGAGATGTGGTAAAAAGTGCTTCCATGTCATGGAATATGAATTTTTCATGCTCTCTCTATGTTCTCCCAGGTGCATGCTATGTCAGATGACTGTGTGTGAAGCATCTTCAGACTGGGTGCTGTGCTTTCTTGTGACTGGATTGTATACTCTGTGTTAAAGGGTCTGACTGGGAGTCCTGGATTCATGGGGCTCAGTGGTGTTCCTGTGAGTACATATTTCCCAGGATTCATTTATTCTGGGTTGAAGTTGTACAAGAAAGGAATAATTACTAGTAATAGACGTTGACACATTGAAAGAGTTCATGGTTCATGTTTACTACAGGGGTTCTTGGTCATTGTCAGTACAGGTATAAGTGGTCTATGTTCTATTACAGTTGGTCTTGGTTATTCATGGCAAAACAACATTCAGCCCCAGGTCAAAAGTATGCTTTCACTTTCTTTTCTTTCCAGGGTCACCCAGGTGATGCAGGCCTTCTGGGCGCCCCTGGGCGAGACGGCTGTAACGGGACGAAGGGTGACCCTGGTCCTCCTGGGGTTCCTGGATGGCATGGGATTCCGGGGATGCCGGTAGGAACATTAGTGAGCGAGGTCGGGGCCCAGAGGTCACATGTCACTGGTGTAGCTGTGGTGTGTGACAGGTGTGTCTCACCCTTGGGGATTCCACTGGCAGCACACAACAGGCTTACAGTTGTGCTGCTTGCCTGCAGGGTACCGCAGGAGCAAAAGGAGCCAGGGGGGGTCTGGTGTACACCCGTCTTCCTGGAGTTCCAGTAGGTTCCCATTAAATCTGGTAATGTCCTCGAACACCCAGCAGGGCCCAGGGATTGAAAGTAATGCAGTAAAAATCTGGTAAGATAGTCAGACACTCCTTTGCTACGAAAGTGGGGGAGGAGGCGGGGGTCCAGACGATAAGATTTGAAACATTCTTGGGCGGGGGGGCGGTTACACGGCCCTCATAAAACTGCATTTCAGTCCAGAAGAGAATGTATGACGCAGATCGGAAGTCCCATATTGGTCCAGAACGAGACACAACATTTTATTCCTGGATACGAGACGATCGTGTAAAATACAAATGGCAGCTCTAGATTTAGTCTTTTATTATAAAACAACGAGGTTGGATGTATAATTAAAAGCCCGGGGGCTTCAGCTCCAGTTTGCCCATGCATTAAGGCGACCCTGAAGATCTGGTAACTTGGAGTAAACAGTCAGGTAAAAGGCAGTATGGTCCAGTACTTAATTAGCATTTAATCAATTATCGTCCAGTGAAATCCGGCATGGTGCATTAAGGTATCACCGAATGACACTTTCCCTCTCCAGCTCTATGCATCATCAGTTTTTCATTTACACTAAGACATTATATATTCTCATTTAAAACGATAATCACAAAGACTGAACAATAGGGTGAAACTTACTCTACAATATAGTGATAATTTACAAAATGACTGATTTGTCCCACCCTCACCCCCCATTCTGCCCCACCCTCACCCCCCATTCTGTCCTACCCTGGTCCCCATTCTGCACCATGCTGCCTCTCATTTGAGTGTCAGCTCGGCACTAAGGGACGCTCATTTTGTGTGTCCTACAGGGAGATTCAGGATTACCAGGCTTATCTGGCCCACCTGTAAGTGTGATAATGCTGGGCGCTTCTTTCTCAATGTACAGGATTTTTACTGTAAAGCGTGCTGCTAATTCCAGGCTATCCGGCCACAATGTGTACCTACAGGGGCCGGTTGGGATAGTTGGTGTTCCAGGCCTACAGGGACCAGCTGGACCTATAGGACCACGGGTGTGTATCTCTGTGAGCGTGTGTGCTTGTCTTTTTGCATGTATATATTATTGCATGTGCATGGCTGTATGTACGAGGTGATAACGTCTTGGGTCTTGTGAATGTGTATGCGACTGATTGGCCCGTTATTTGCTCTTTTATCTCCTGTGCTCTTTACGCCCAGGGTCTGCCGGGTCTTCCAGGTCCAAGGGGACCTTCTGTGAGTAAGACGCCCTCATCCACACGCATGTGCTCCATGGAATGCAGACTTCTGAGTCACCTCCCGTGTCTGTGCTTTTTTTTCCCCACAGGGTGATTGGGGGAGATCTCTTCCTGGACCGAAGGGTGACGCGGTGAGTCTTCTGGACATGCACAGCAGTATATGAAAATGATGGGGAAAGTAGTGGGAGTGTGTGTGTGTATGTGGGGGGGGGGGTTGCCTCCCTGAAGGGAGGAGTCAGGTGAGCGTAAAGGTTGCCTGGTAACACTCTACTTAATGCTGTCACCTATAATGCACTGTGTATACCTTCATAATGCATTACAGTGGTTGGTGTAAGAATAATAAAGCATTACAGCATCTTCTATTGACAGTTATAAGGCATTATAGTGTTGATTATAATACTTCATAAGGTCTCATTTATAATGCACTATAGATACCCCCATGATGCATCATAATTTTTTCTGTATCTCCACTTTATTGTTAAAGCCAGATAAACCCCCTGCTGCTTTGTGTCACAGTGTTCTGTACACCAGCTTCATATTTTCCAACGTTGCCATTTGTCCTGCGTTTCCCCCGTATTCCAAGGCCATCTGCCATTGCCCTCCTGTTTTGTCATTTCCCCGGGGAAATTCCCAAAACCTGCACGGCCCTCAGACATATGGAGCTTGCGTTGGAGCCTTATAGTCAGTAATAGTGTGTCAGTAATGTTTCAGTGACAGTTTGTTAGTGACGGCGTGTCAGCAGTGGGTTCAGTAACTGTGTCCTGACTCTGCAGGGAGCGCAGGGACCTGAAGGTGACCCTGGACCGTTTGAGTTTGTGACCCTGCCAGATGGAATCTACACACAAGGACCCAAGGCGAGCAATGCTGGTGACATCACCATGGTTACCTTGTAGATTGTGGAGTGTTTTTTTGGGGTGGGGTCTCCTCATGTGACTGGTCTATTCCAGGGGGATCAAGGTGCCAAAGGCCAACACGGACCCCCCGGTGTCAATGTGAGTGTCCCACCGCACACAGGCATATTTGTTTCATTTGCTGACTACAATACTTGGCCATTAGTGATGCGGGTAACACTTACTTGAAGCTCTCTTATATAACTCACTATAGATACCTTATGCATTACAATGGTCAGTATAAGAATTAATAAAGCATTAGAGCATCTGATATTGACAGTCATTGGACGTTGGAGTGTTGATTATAATACTTCATGAGCTGCAATGAAGCTTTCATCTATAATGCACCATAGCTACTGTCATAATGCATTATAATGGTTGGTATCAGAATTATGGATGCTATGTGCTGCATTATGAAGGTATCTATAGTGCATTACAGATGAGAGCTTCATAAAGCTTTTAAAATAAATAACAAACTGTGTTATGGCTTTTCACGTGTTCGTAGATTCTTATAGACATGGCGTTCATAGAAAGTGTTACTGTAATGTGTTATGTCCTGCTGAAATAGTTACAAGAAAGCAAGCGTGTATAACGGCATACCTCCAAATGTACTGTGCAAAATTGCAGGGAAGAGACTTCCTGCCAGGAGAAAAGGGAGCAAAAGGAGGTGTCGGCTTTCAAGGTCCTCGGGTAGGAGGACCTGTGCTTTTGTTTCATAGCTGGTGATGTCATAGCAGACTGCTGTATGGAGTACTATGAAGGGTCTTTACTGAGGGGGCGTCATGCTGCATGCCTTTGTGGGAGCGTGTGGTTGGTGCAACTGTGCATTTTTATAGTATCTATACTCCTGGGCCAAACCCAAAAACTGCAACATATTAAGCTTTTAATGGTCTTAAAAAATCATTGGTCAGATAATTAACAAAAACTACAAAATTATGCACTCTAGAGAGCTGTGCTGTCATTTGTGCATCACTGCTCATTGCTGCGGTGAACTGTCAGGGGAAAATGCTGGAAACAGGCAAATTCACATATACAATCCTGTTTGGACGCAAATATAAAATTTTGAAAAGATTTAAATACTTGACATAAAATTCAAAGTAACACATGTATGGGTGTTCATTTGTTTTTCAAAATATCTTCTATTTGCTGTTGAGACCGTTTAAAGTTAAATGCTTTGCAAATTTGGGTTTAGCCCAGGAGTATAGATACTATAAAAATAAGTTGCACCAACCGCCCACTTTTTTGCCCAGGTGTATTATTAAACACTATGTGTGAAAGGGTATGTATTTTTGAGAGATGCATGAAGTATTTTTCTGTAATTATTCATATCTTTCTTGTTATCAGGGTTTACCTGGTCATCCTGGTTTGCCTGGTATTCCTGGAATAAAGGTTTGTGTCTGTGTGTCTGTGTGTCTGTGTGTGTGTGTGT
>JABFEB020000043.1:13623383-13651729 GCA_019775895.2 Stomatorhinus ivindoensis
TCTGTGCTCTTCTTCAGTGCTCTTCTTCTGTGCTCTTCTTCTGTGCTCTAATTCTGGGCTCTTCTTCTGTGCTCTTCCTCTGTGCTCTTCTTCTGTTCTCTTGTTTGGCACCACCTGGCTTTTCTGAAAGATCCTGTTTTCTTCCCAGGTATAAAGGGTGACCGTGGCTTTCCTGGCTCCACAGGACTTCACGGCGTTCCTGGACCTGGTGGGATTCCTGGTGCCCAAGGTGTCCCTGGTGATCGCGGGCCGCCGGTATGTAGCTCAGCGTTTATTCCTGACTGCGATGTATTTGACTGCTTGTTGTGGCTTACTTTCCCTGATACTCTTCACAGGTTAGGTTTCTTTGATTCCACAGGGGGACACTTATCCAGGATTTCCGGGTGATCCAGGGAATGTGGGTGTAGAAGGACCCAGGGGTCCACCAGGTCCGATGGGTCCCCCTGGTAATGGAATCATGGGGCCGATAGGGCCACCGGGGCCCCCGGGTGTCCAGGGTCGCCCAGGTTGGCCAGGGCTACCTGGTCTTAAAGGTCCTGCAGGTGCTGACCTTGATCCAGGTAGTTTTCTATTTAGGCAAAATCTCAGTTTGTGTGCTTCTGCTTGATACGCTGATTAACATACTGGACATTTGAAGTTCCTAATATGTTGATTATTAATGAATAATGTGTGGGTGGGGTTTTAAATGGTGAGTGAATGCCTTCATTCATTAATTTGCCGAGACACTACCTTAGTGTCTATTAGACACAGCTGGGTTAAAAGTCTATTCTGAGAGTTGTAATGGCAGCTCTGCAAACTTTTATACTAACCCTTATGACTCCACGACGACTGAGCAGGTGACGTCCTGCCATGTATACTCAACCAGCCAGGCACTCCTGGGGCCAAGGGTATGATGGGATACCCAGGTGAGTATCAAGAATCTAGTCCAAGATTAAAGGTGGCAAAGGCTTTGCTACTCCAATGTCCTTATTGGCCGGAAGTGATGTAATCTCCAAAATAATGCTCCTGCCCAGGGAGCCCAGGAGATCCAGGACATCCTGGTATTAAGGGAATGCCAGGTTGTGATGGGCCTAAGGGACAAAAAGGAGATATGGGGGAGCCAACACAGTATGGACCTAAAGGTACCAAAGGAGAAAACTTGTGTGTACGTCACCTTGTGAGAAAATGTGCATGTATGTGAGTTTGTCCTTTTTGTGCCATTGTTTTTCTGCCTTACTTTCCACATGTGTCCATGGTTACATCACTGTGTTACTCGCAAAGAGATTGCTTGACTTGGTGCCTGGTGATGGTGGTAGTGCTTTTGTTTGGCAACTGGAGGGTTGCAGGTTCAAGCCCTGGTTCCTTCTGACCCCATCAAAGTGTCTTTGAGCAAGACACTGAACCCCAAATTGCTCCCTTGCATGGCAGCCTCTGCCATGGGGGTGTGAATAGGTGTGTGATTGGGTGTGAGACTGGGTGTGTGAATGGGTGTGTGAATTGGTGTGAGACTGGGTGTGTGAATGGGTGTATGTCAGGCATGAATTGTAAAGTGCTTTGAGTGCTTATAGGAGTAGAAAAGCGCTATATAAATGCAGTCCATTTACCATGCACATTTCTGGTCTTTCTGCAGGGATTCCAGGACCCCTGGGCGACCCTGGAGAAAGGGGCTTTGATGGACCCAGCCTTGATGGCATCCCTGGCCCACGAGGCCCAGATGGCCTGCCTGGACTGAAGGGGGTGATCGGGATGGCAGTGCCCGGAGGTCCGGGCATTATAGGACTCAGAGGACCGGCTGGTCTTCCAGGCCCTGAAGGATTGCGAGGACTGCTGGGTCCAGCTGGAGCTGAAGGTCATTGTGACTGATGTCTTCAAACAGGGAAAACCAAAGTTTATTTTTATGTCACTGCGTAATATGTGTCAGTGTACACAGCCATGGCCAAAAGTTTTGAGAATAACACAAATATTAAATTTCACAAAGTCTGCTGCCTCAGTTTTTATGATAGCAATTTTTCATATACAGTTATCCCCGCTATATCGCGGTTCAGTTATCGCACCCCCGCTATATCGCAGATTTTTCTCCATCGCGTCACAGTTCTCTGCGTATCTACGATGGCTCCCAAGCGTCCTGCATCTTCTAAACCTTCTGGTAGTAGTGAGCCTAAGCGCCAGAGGAAGATCTTGACCATTCAGGAGAAGGTAAAACTCCTGGATATGTTTCTATCTACTTTCGAAACAATATGCTTTGGACAGATGAATCTGAAATCAAATTATTTGGGTGCAGTAACAGGACATGTTTGGATTAACCAAAGCAAAAGCTGGAAATGTCATGGTTTGAGGCTGCTTTACTGCAGCAGAACCTGGCCAGCTCTCCATCATAGAACCGACTATGAATTCTTTATCATATCAGAGGGTGCTTGAGGACAATGTGAAAACATCTGTCCAGAAGTTGAAGCTGAAGCGGGGGTGGATCATGCAAATGACATTGAACCAAAACATTCCAGTAAATCTACCAAGGAATGGCTTACAAGAAATAAAAGGAGCATTCCGGAATGGCCAAGCTCAAATTTTCTTCCAGTCGATGTCATAGATTGTTATAGGAAATGTTTTATTAAAGTTATTTCAGCCAAAGTGGGAAATGCTAGCTATTAGGGCATAAGGGTCCTAACTTTTTCCTCAGTAGGAATTGGCATCTTAGTTAATTTACTTTGTTAAATAAGTTAATGTGTTTTTTGTTTTTGCATAGGTAATTACATCATCTTTATCTACAGATATAATTTGAAAGAAGATTCAATATTGATATTTCTTAATAAAGAATTAAATATTCAATGGAGTGTCCTAATTATTTCACACGGCTGTATACTTCATAGAAACTTCTGACAAAAAGATCTACAAACATGGAAGCAGCAAACTTTGTGAAGACCAACACGTGTGTCATTCTCAAAACCTTTGGCTACAGCTGAATGTTCTGCCTGAAGCTATTGAAGAGCTGCACTGTAATGAAATTCTCTGGAGTATTCCCAGTGAGGAAACACCTTTCCCTTTTTAAGATTTGTTTATAAAGTCTTCTTTAAAGTCAATCTATTTATTGAACAATGTTCTGATGTTTTCAGGTATCATTTTTTACATCACAATCAGATTTCTACACCTCCCTCTCTAGCAGCTGTCAGTACTGGGGAGCAGTTGTTGTTAATACTCCCATTTGGGTTGGCTGGAATTCCTTGGACGTGGTGGATGCTTAACAATGTGTAGTTCAGCACTTGAATCTTGTGTATATGTGTCTGTGTACGAGCTGTTATGTTTTTGCCTTACTCTTGTTTTGCGTCCACAGGACCAGGAGGGTCTCCTGGAGCACAGGGGCCCAAAGGTGTACAAGGTGACCAAGGAGAGCCAGGCCCTCCAGGGCCCAAAGGCAGGACACTGTGTGTTGGACCCCCAGGTCAGCCAGGACCACCAGGCTATAATGGTTTCCAGGGCCCTACAGGTAAGGTGCACAGATATTCCTTCTCAAGTGATATTACTTTAAGTGGTGTTACAATGGTGATTTGCTGTCCCCTCGGTTATATTGATGGTGCTCTGTTTCTAAGGCTCTCAGGGTGAGAAAGGTGAGGTGGGAAGTGTTGGACTGGCTATTGGTGGCTCAAAGGGCCCTCCTGGACCAACTGGCCCACCCGGGGTCCCTGGAGACCCTGGAGCTCCAGGATCCATGGGCCGACCTGGAAACAGCGGTAGGCCTGGTGTACCTGGGCAGAAAGGTAAGAGGTCATATTGAGTTAGGATGCCACACCTGTGCTATTGTGATGCTGTATAGCAACCCAGTGGTAATGCAGTTACCTGGCACACAGGTATCAGTAATCAGATAGACTAAAAATGTGAAATTCTGCAGGTGTCCAGGGGCCCCCTGGCAAAAATGGTTCACATGGCTACCCAGGGCTCCCTGGCTCATCTGGTCCCCCTGGAAGGAAGGGAGACGACGGAGTCAATGGCTGGCCTGGGCCCCCGGGTGAACATGGACTCAAAGGGCTGAAAGGTAGCTTTAGCATAGTTACCCTTTTGCACAGACACAATATATAAAATCACACACTACAGTCTGACTTGGTATCCATGCTTTTCTAGCATGTCCATCAGTGTACTGAGTCTCAATCCCAGTTTTTTTTACTGTCTATTTCATTCTCTTTTTGAAGTAGTTAATCCATCACTGTCTCTGTCTCCCCAGGGTACAAGGGCCATAGAGGGAATCCTGGCTCTGTGACCAAAGGGAATAAGGGAAACCAGGGTCCCTGTGGTCCAAACGGATTTCTAGGGCCCAGAGGTAAGAGCACTTCAGGATAGAAAGGAGGTGGGCCTTTACAGTGACCAGACGTGCTCTACATCGAAAACACATTTATCACAGAGCAGACTACTTTTGCTTGGTCCTGCTGTTGGTTAAAATTGATGGCAGGGTGACTGTGTGTACATAATTGTGCGCATATTTGTGTGCTTCTGTACATGCTTACCTCAGGAGAGAAAGGTACGACTGGGTACAAAGGACGATCTGGTGATCCCGGACCACCGGGACCTCCTGGGACGGTGAAGGGACCCCTGGGGATGCCTGGGTCACCGGGATCAATTGGCCCAAAAGGCTATCCTGGTTCCCGTGGCTCGTCCGGCATCATGGGATTCCCAGGAACCCCTGGTGATCAGGTGTGGGTTCTACTGCCCGAAATGAATCCAGTAATATCCACTAATTACAGTATTCTGCAACAATGCTTAGATATTATTCTTTGCAGTTTAGATGCTACAGCCTGGAGTATCATTGATTGTTCTTTTGCTAATGATAACCCCATCATATGTACTGCAGTATAGATGCTATCATGTACACTGCAGTATAAATGCTCATGCAAGTCTTTGTGTGATAGACGTACTGTATATCTGAAACTTTTGTATGCATATGTTTAAAAATGTTAAATTGCAAGTAAATATAATTAGCGATAAAATAACAATCCTGAGCCAGTCATAGACATGGCTCATGGTGGTTTATTTTAGCTCAGCATCCTGTCATGAATAATTGTGTCATGACATGAGAGATGAAGAACATGGGGCAGGCGTTGTAGTGGAACAACTGGGGTTAGTTGAGTGAGTGGTGTCACAGGGAACACGAGAGATTGACATCAATAACTGGACTGGAGAAGACAGGACTGTGAAGCACTTATATACAAGACTGATGAGGGAGCTAACAAGGGTCAGCTAGGAGTGATTAACACAAGGGCATAAATGAGAGGTAAGACAAACAAACAACAGGCATGGCTTGTTAGGGCCGTGCCAGGAAGGAGACAGGAAGGTCACGTGCACGTGGCAAAGTGCTTGGATTAGGACAGTTTTCATAGAACAGACAGTCAGCACACTTGCCCTCACTCACACTCTTTCTGATGCTTGGTAACAGGGTGATCCAGGGTTCCATGGACCTCCTGGCAGCCCTGGAATTCCAGGACTTGTAGGGCTGAAAGGTGAGACAATCACAGGTGTGACAGGTAAAGTTAATTATGGTTCGTGACTATGTCAGAGAGGTGACAAGGAATGTGTTAGGAGTTAGTAACTCCTAAATGTGTCTTTCAACAGGCGATATTGGAGAATCTATAGGTATTCCAGGGCCATCTGGAGAAAAAGGTGTCCCGGGAGATGACAGACATGGATGTGGTGAGATACCTATATTTTAATGGATGGAGATCAGCTTCTCGGATGATGGGTAGTCACTGCCATTGACTAGCATTCTACTAGTTAGAGTGTGATTTGTCAGATGAGGATAACTGTTTACACTTCTGTTTTTGTGGTGTCTGTGAATATTGTATCCCTCACCAAAACTCTCACATCTGCATATGGAATATTTGCAGATCATCCTGGTAAGTAATTTTCATTTTGCACGTTATTAGACAGATGGCTTTAATACACTCACCTGAGATGATTATGTCTAGCTGTGTTTATCCAAAAGACTCCCCGGTGTACTCTCACCACAGCAGCTGAATCAGGCGATAGAGGTGACCCAGGTTGGCCAGGTGCTCCGGGGTTAACTGGACCCCCGGGTCACCCTGGACCTGCAGGACCTCCTGGCTTTCCAGGTAGGATGGCTCTCCTTCGGCTGCAGTCCTGTCTCTGTCTCTCTCTTTCTGATGTAGCCCCAAATGTACTGTACATGCCTGTCAGGTTCTTTTGGTCAAGAAGGTCCACCTGGTAATCCTGGGCCTCAAGGTCCAGTAGGACCCCCTGGACGTCCTGGGCCTGAGGGACTTCCTGGACAGCCGGGTGATAGAGGTGATTTCTTGGCTTTATTATAAGTAAAATGACTTCATATTTAATTTTACAGTAGATGGCATAGCGTAACTTAAAAGTTAGTGCTTCTAAATTTAAGTGTTAGTGCAATTTACTAGTTTAACTAGTTTAGAGCCAATTCTAAATAAAATACACAGTGCCTGGCTACTTTTAATTCCTCGAAAAGTGACTAGTGATATTTGTGGTTGTAACACAACAAGGGTTGATATGTCACATATGAGTGTAATTGTTGCTCAGGTGCACCAGGAACCATGGGTCTGCCTGGGCTGGATGGTTTGAAGGGGCAGAAGGGTATAAAGGGAGCAAGAGGTACGTATGGGGAAGTGCAGGTTCAGACATACCTCATACATGATAAACAGTCACTGATGTGGACAACTTACTATACATGCATTCTTTATACATGATACAAAAACCATAGATGTACAAAATGAATGGATAGATTGCATTGAACATGGAGATGCATGCTTCAAACTTCTATAGGTTCAGATATGCCAGGTCCTCCAGAGCCCCCAGGATCCCCAGGTGTCAAGGGACCTTTAGGCAGGCAGGGGCCTCCAGGGGCTGCGTATCAAGGCTTAAACGGCCAGCGGGGCCCATATGGACAGCCAGGTATGAAGGATTTGAAAATGAACACATGAGGATGATCCATCATAATACGTACATTTAATGAGCTATTGCCATGTGCCACTTTACACACACAAGACAAGCTCCTATCATGTACATAACCACTGTTGCATTTTACATACAGAAACAAGGCACTATCACATTATGTATAAGTGCTGTAAACCCTTATTTCTTATCCCAATCCTCAGGGACCTCCAAACAGTCCACATTTTTGCTCCCTCATTGCTGCATATCAGGACCCCCAGATGGTCCACATTTTTGCTCTCTCCCAGCTCCCTGGAAGACAGCCCACATTTAATGCAGTGAGTTACAGATATAATGTTCCTGTAAGTTTATGTCAGTCTTCAAAGACATGGATGGTCTAGAGGTCTTCTAAGACTAGGTTGAGAAACACTACATTGGGCAATTATTTCAAGGTTTTGTAATGGGGACTGTCTGGCAGAGAGCTGGCAGGGAGCAAAAATGTGCACAATCTTGGGGTCCCTGAAGACCAGGTTTAGAAATACTACTTTAAAGTGATATATAAGCGCGATCCAGATTCCACATGTGTAGGGAGTGATACCACAGCAAGGCTCTAGTGCTTTTGTTTTTTTAGGTCTTCCAGGGCAGCCGGGGTTCCCTGGTGCAAAAGGAAAGGACTGCAGGATTGGCATCCCTGGACCACCCGGAGATCTGGGATTACCTGGTGCAAATGGGCGGCCAGGTGAGCTGTGTGTGCAAAACTGAGAGTGAGATGGAAGGTAGTAAGATCACTTCATTTTGTACATTCATGTGTCTGTGAGCTTCAGGACCGCCGGGTGAAAATGGACTTCCAGGTCCATCACACTCAATCCCAGGTGACCCAGGGTACCCTGGGCAATCAGGGTGTCCAGGCCTGAAAGGAAATGCAGGCCCCCCTGGTCCTCCTGGAGCCCCTGGGGACCCAGGTTTTCCAGGTCTCAAGGGTAAGACCTGAGATTTATCCTGTATTGGTCATGTTGCATGTTCCTGATGCCCATGCTGAATGAGCACGGCTGTCTTTGCCAGGAGATAGAGGGCCGCACGGAAAAATGGGTGATCGGGGTCCACCTGGCCCCACTGGACAACCTGCGCTCCCAGGGCTCAAGGGAGACAAAGGAATGGCTGGAGAAAGAGGCGAGTGTGACACTGTGGCCAACAAATCACAGAAACCCGGAACAGACACTTTGTGGCCACTGGCATGAGCATTGGTATATATCGAAATTCCACAGAAAAGTGATACAGTGAAATATGCATCTCTGATCTTCAGGTACCCCAGGAACCCCTCCATTCCCACACAGAGGGCCCCTAGGTGATCCAGGCCCTATGGGTCCTCCAGGTCCCACAGGTCCTACTGGCTTGCCAGGAAACCCTGGACCACAGGGTAAGGATAGCTCTGGCTACAGAGCGGGGCCTCATGCAGGCAGCCCCCAGGTTACGAGATCCTAAGTCTGTCTTTCAGTTGAATTTGTAGGTAAGCTGGGACAGCTGCATATAGTCCTTCTTCACCGTCTGGCAGTGGAATGTTTGTCTTAGAACAGAGTATATATTTAACTTTTCACTGCGGATCAAACACTTATCAAACACTTCCAAATACACTAAAACATCTTAAACATATTTGCTTGTTTGTAAATATTATTATTATTATTATTGGTGTTATTATTATTATTATTATTAGCAGTAGTAGTAGAAGTAGTAGTAGTAGTAATAATAATAATAATAATAAATAAAAGTAATCAAATACAGTTTTGTACTTTAGAGAGAATCTGTGTGTGTATGTGTGTAGGTATACAGTACTGTAAAAAGCATATATACTGTAGGTACACAGTACTGTAAAAAGCATTAAGCATTACAGATCTTAAAACAGATAGACAGAGAAAAAAGGAAAAACATCACGATTACAGGTTGAGACTTACTCTTGTGCCATTGATGTCTGACATACCAGAGGGGGCATTCATGAGGCAACATTATGGTAACATTAATCACGACAATCCACAATGTTTTCCAGTTGTCCGTAAGTTGGATATTCTTCACCTGGGGACTAACTGTACCCATTACGTGCATTAATTGCTATGTTTGTGGTGTGATGTGCTCATGTTTTTCCAGGAAGGAAGGGTGAACCAGGACCATTAGGGCTTCCCGGGCCAGACGGTCCACCTGGGCCTGCAGGAGTTCCAGGTGACGTGGGTGTTCCGGGGGATCAAGGCGCCGATGGTCTGCAGGGTAAGAAGACTTAGAAGGTTGAGAATGTTCCCTCTGGGTCCTCATGTCCTACCAGTGTCCCTTAGTCTATTACTGTGTCCCACGACGCCTCACTTCTCGCCATGATATAGGTGTGTAATGTCTCTTTTATTAATGGTGTCATGTCTCTCTCTCTGAGGTCCTCCTGGTTCCCAGGGAGAACCAGGGCCAGCGGGGCCTTGTAGGAATTATTACTCTAGTTATCCAGTGGTGATACACAGCCAATCAAATGTAGTTCCAGTCTGTCCACTAGGAATGGCCCCTCTCTGGAGTGGCTACAGTCTGCTCCAGTTTGAGCGCCAGGAGAAAGCACACTTACAGGACCTAGGTATGTACCTCTATACTCGTATACATGTAAACATACTTCCATGAGTGTGGTGGAGAGACTTGTGTGCTTCGACCCCTGGTGCCTGCTGGTGAACAGGCCTGGGTCCTAGTGCGGGGGCACTGATAACCCTATTTTGTGCAGGGTCTTTGTTTCTTGCTCTCCTGCATAAACCAATTTGTCAAGGGAGGTTCCGCCATGAGCTTGACCTCCAGATGAAGTCTAATTTTGTAGATTGGTGTGAAAATAGCATGAGATGATACTCTGTGGTAAAGTCAAGCTGGTCTTTTCCAGGCGAAGTTGGGTCGTGTTTAAGAGTATTCAGCACCGTGCCGTTTGTTTACTGCAACGCTGCTACGTGCAGCTATGCCAGCCACAGCGACAGATCCTACTGGCTGGCATCCACCACGCCCGTGGCCATGACGCCGGGGTCGGGCCCCGAGATCGCGACCTACATAAGCCGCTGTGTGGTGTGTGAGGGTCAGTCTCCTGCCGTCGCCGTTCACAGCCAGGACGTGTCCACACCGCTCTGCCACAAAGGCTGGAGGAGTCTGTGGGTGGGATACTCCTTTCTTATGGTGAGAAAGGAAGCTAACCTGAACCAGTCAGAGAAATGGCATCTTTATAGGACAATCCTTTAATGTTGTACTCCTATGTAAATATATAGGGGATAGTGTATTTTGTTTAGTTTTCATCTGTTTTTCAGATGAAAAACAATCGTCTGCTTAATTTCTGTCTCAGAGTATGACTAAGTGTGGCCTTGTGTCTGTTTGCTTATACCTGTTGTAGTGGCTCTGTAGGTGATAGTTCGTATCTGTTTGACTGAGTACACTCTCTGTGGGTTGTATCTCTTCTGCAGAGTACGGGGGCCAGTGACAGGGGGGGTGGTCCATCTTTGGCCTCCTCAGGTAGCTGCCTCAAGGACTTCCTAAGCCAACCGGTCATTGAATGCCAGGGTGCACAGGGAACCTGCCACTATTTTTCTAAACGTTACAGCTTCTGGTTAGCTGGTGTGGATACGGCTGAGCAGTTCATCTCCGCCCCCTCATCAGCTATACTCAAGGAGGAGTGGCAGCAGAGTCGACAAGCCAGCCGGTGCAATGTCTGCATTAAGGAGTGATGCTCTTCTTCATTTAGGCTGAAAGTGTCACGTGACGCAGGTGCCATTTCAATAAACAGGCTACTTATTGGCTGAAATGCATAATACATAATGTGGAACATTTACATAATCACCAACTGTGTAACTGTAGTATATGACAAATTCAAGGCATGCAAAGATTCACTCATTTTACAATTTGGTTCAATTCATGGTATTGGATTCATGATGCGATTTTCCTATGATTAAAATAATAATAATAATAATTTATTATCAAATTTATTATCAAAAATGCAACATTTTCCCATTCTTTACCAAAATAAATGTTCCCTTTGTTAAATTAAAAATAACCTTTTCTTAATAACTAACAATATGTATTTACAAACATTTGTACATTTTGGACTAAAATACACCCCTATCAACTAAAGTATTCCTTCATTTAAAATTCACAAAGGTTAATAATAAATTTCCTTTGCTTAATAACCATTTCTGCACATTTGTGAAAGCAGTTGTCAGTCTTAAACATAAACATGCATTGACCTCTGTCTGTGATTGCCATTTCATAAGGTGTTACTTCTGCAGGTTTCCATTAGTTGGTTACTGGTTGGGGGGGGGGGCAAGTTATTGTGCCTTCTGTTGTCTAAACAATGCAATTACAGCTAGGAAAAACTAAGAGATTCCTCGGCCTAAAAACAATTTTGTTTATTTAGTGGTTTATTTTTTACTTCCACCATTATGATCATCATAAATTTGAACATGCCTATAGCTCTTTGCTCTCGAACTGGTGACTAACCAACACGGCATTTCTGTCTGCTCTATAAGTCAGTGTTGATTGTAGGCAGTCATATTGTGTTTTCACCATGTGTCAGTACTGGTGTTAATGCAAATAAGAATGGACCTTAACTGGTTTTGGCCTGATACTAAAATTAACAAAGCACCTCAGCAGTCTTGTCATTATTATATTATGGATAATAATATGACACCAGGGGGCGCCATACTCAAAGTAACAATTCAGACTAAGGACAATTAGGCATTGAACAGAATAATATTTTCCTTTTTTCAGTATATTGACCGAAATGACTTCTCAAACATAAAATGTCACTCACACTCAATTACATGCAAATAATATGTTTTGAAGCACTGATCCGTTGTAAATGAACGCTCTCGGCTTGTTTAATTCACCTTTCCACCCAGCTTATCTGTTTGTTATTTCCCAGCTAATGATTTTACTTTTACCAAGCATTAAGATTAAGGTAAGAAATGACGGGTTTGGTAGAGCAGTGAGGAGCGCTGCCATCCTATACCTCTAAGGTCATGGGTCAAAGGCTGGATAGTATACTTGCAATACATACATATTGCACCTTTATAAACTAATAGTTTTATCATAAAACAATATTTTTCAACATTAATTATGATGAAAGAATGTTCAGGTTATACTTTTATCCTGCTAATATTGGCAGATCCTGGGTTCAAATGTTGAAATAACCTTGCATTAACATTACTGTAAGAACCTTTTCTGGCAACTTTAAGAAGACCCCATTAGCTGAAGTTCTGGGAATGTTCTCTGTTAGCTGGGCTAGATCTGTCTGAGTACCTGAAACTGTCACCCCCTGTAGAACATTTCATGAACATGCTGTGTAAAATTATCAGGTATTTGTATTTTTTTTCACATTAACAAATCAGCCAATCACCACTGAAGGTGAAATGTCGAGGGGGGGGGGACCAGAAGAAGACAGATGGAGTAAGCAGAAGGGTTTGTGCTTGTAATTTCCAAATTTGTCTTTCAGTCTGACTTTTAATTTATCAGCTTGATGAAGGGATTCCACTAGCAAAACAATCTTTGCATGTACAGTTACCGCCTGGACACTTTGAGCTACTTCAGGTTTTAATAACAACAATAATAATAATATTGACTCACAGAAGAACTCAGTGCTTAAGTGAAATCCAGATCCAAATTCATTGAAATGGTAGTCCTAAAACTGTGTCCAAAAGCTCAAAGTGTCCTCCTTTTATGAATTAGGTTGTAACGCTAATTGCAATGCTACCTGAGGATTGCTTGTGAAACTTTAAAGTAAATTTATTACCGTTCTTTCCAGCAACACTATGGTGCCCCGATAACTAGGATATCTTGGTGTTTTCCTCTCTGATACCTTTGCAAGGAGGCACTTATCGTGGTGGGTCACAATGTTTGTTAGACACACGGAGAATCCCAATAGTGTTCTTAGCTACTGGGAAATTCCAGTGAGTGACAGAAATTCGTTGACATGTGCTAGGCCCGACACTTCCATCTCTGGAACCTTTGCTATTAATCAGACTATATATAGTATTAAATGCTCATTGTATTTTGTCACTACACATGCCAGCACAGATCAGGCCTGCATCAAGTATCTGACCACATTAAATTTCACGGTATTATACATAGGTAAAACTTAAAGGTGTATTAATGCATTATACAGTAGAACCTTGGAACTCAAACAACAAACAAAATAACTCGGACATCGAATGGGTCCATCTAAAACTTGTACCGGTCTACCAATTCGGACCTCGAATGGGTCAGTTGAGAAAAATCTAGCTGTAATTCAACCGAAAACTTAAAACATGACAAAACAAAAGAGACACGTCTCCCATTCCAAACAACAACCCCCCCCCACCCCTACTCCTCTCCACCTGCTACTTCCAATATGTCATCAGCTCACCTCAGGACGGCCAAACTGTTCATTAATTGTCATTTATTTTATGCTTATTCCTTTTGTATCTGTGCTTTTTCGTGTCTGAATTAGTTTTATATTAATTGTAAAAACTTTTTATCATTAATTAGGTAGATAGAAAGGTTTAAATCGTTTAGGTGCCTGGAACGGATTAAATTAATTTGCATTATTTCTTATAGGAAAATTAGACTTGGACCGCAATCAAATCGCAACTTGACCAGCCTTCAGAAACAAATTCAGTTTGTGTTGCAAGGTACCACTGTATTTGTATTGTCAGGTTATCGCGGTTTTTTTTAGCTGACAAAGGAAAATCTGGGTTATACATTGAATTGCTTATGTAATCTGGGTCACCATTTTTGAAAAACATTATGATTGTATTCCCTGGATGGGGTATTGATATAGTTTTGAGACTGGTCTGCTGTCACTGCAGACACTTTCTCTTCATCACAATAACTTAAAAAGTATTTGATGAATGTTTTTCGACTTTGCAGTCTGCAATAAAGATCTGAAATTGATTGCATTTTGAGACTCCAAAATTGAAGCAGTGCTGCTTAATGATATCAAGAGAGGGGGAGTGACAGACACTTGATGTTGTTACCGGGATAACTCAAATAAATGTTTGATTAACCTTTTTTCAAACTTTGTAGACACACTGTGTGGTTGAATATATAGATTGGATAAAAATTTGAGAAAAATCACACCAAAACTGAAGCAATGTCACTTAGTAGCAGCAATGGGAAGGCTGACTGCAAATTCAGAAAAGCATTTTATTTGGATGAAGAGCTATACCTGGTTTCATCCATGAACTGCAGAAAAATTGAAGCAGCGGCACTGGGTAGCAAAGGAAGGAAAGCTGCTAGAGACATTGGATCTTCTGAACACAGTAATTCTAAAGGTCCTTGGTAGATGTTTCTGAAACTTCCCAGGAACATTAAATAGATGATTATCTGAGGCCTATTTCATCTTGAGATAAATCGCATGCTGGTCTGGTGAACCTGATTACATTAAGACAAGTCACACAAAGCTGGGTTTTTGACAAAGATTTTTTTGGAGAAGTGGGGAGAGTGCATACAGGGACTGGAGATTGAGGGTCTGGCAGGAGTAGAGATTAGATGGGATGCAACAGGGCCAGAGTACATTGTTCTTGTTCCAACAACATGTGGTTGATTGAAGTTAATTTGAATAGAATTTCTGTATGTATGTGTGTGCTTGTCTGTGTGTCTATATATAATCCTTCTAAACTGAGGGCAATAAATATGGTAATTTTTGTACTGTTTACAATGCATTATTTACAGATCCACCTTTATCAAATTCATCAAACGTCAGAGTAGAAGTGAGGGTTAGAAGTCGTACAGCTGATATATTCAAAACCTAAAATGTAATTTGTAGGAGTTGCGGGCCAGACTAATTGTAGACTCAAATACAAGAGGCAAGCATGTTTCTGCAATTGCTTGCAGTGAAATTTAGTGCATACTTTATTCCATTAAACTCTGTCATTACTCAGAAACAGTCCTACAATAAGCATACTTTTCCTCACATAATTCATAACATAAAAATAGAACACACAGTGCAATACGACCAGACCTGTGACATCACTGAGGATCTAGGAATTTTGTACTTCACAAAAAATATGCTGAACATCATCATATTTAACAATTCACTCCAAAAGCTGACAGTGAATGTGACTGTATGCAACAAAGTATTATGGTTTAAGTGAACTGTGTACAGCAGTCCCTAAAACCAACACAGGTAGACGGCCCCTTATCAGATGGGGGTCCCACTGCATGGAGTTAGAGACAGAGCTCTAGTTGAAATCACCACAGGCCCTCTTATGCTAAGAGGACCTTAACTTCGACACAGATATATGGTAATAGAGCAGCACTAAGCTGCTCCTAGCCTCACCAGTTATAGAGACCTTTAACCCCAAAGGGACTCTAAGCTTTTAGTCACAGTGAACCTCGGTCTCCAAGGCAACGCAAACGAGTTTCAGTCACAAGAGTCAGACAGGGGAACCGGTGTTTTTCTGGGAATAACGGGTGCAAGAGTTTTCACACAGCCTTGATTTACAGGAGTCCTACGGCTTACACATAAACACCCAGCCAGTATGGCAGCCCATCACCGGCAAACACACATCACAACACATATTTGTTCTACATGTTGCCGCTTTCGCAAGTTACAGCCAGTAATCTGGCAGTAACAAGATGTCCAACACCAACTAAATATCATTTTAAAATTATAACTAGCTTAGAAAGGAAGTCAATCAATCAAACTGAGTTCTCTATAACAGATTGCTGGTCCTATATTTCACAACGGGCATATATTCTCTTTGGAGCCTCATAACTGATATATTTCTCAGTTTTCCAGGGACCTCTGGCCTCACTGCGGGAAATTAATAAGGCCAGGTGGTGTCATATTTATTGCCACTAACAAAGTGCATGCTGGGTAATACTTGAAACACTTTAACTGCTAGTAAAGACAGTGGCAGATTAATGGAAAATATGATTTTTCTTCTAGAGGAAACGTCCCATGCCTTCTGTGGATAAGGCCAAAAGTCTCGCTGCTCCCTCACACTCCAAGGTGCTTTATTACCATGAACAGTGCTCATAATTATTGCCAAAGGAATGTACACATGATTTACATACAATTTACATGTATTTTATGTAACCTGTTCCAGATTCTCCTCTCTACTTCTCCATGCTACCAGTCGGACAGGAAGCAGCGTGACCCGTGACGAGCGGAGTGTGTCGAGCGTTTAAAGCGGAGTGCCCCATAACCATGGTGAAGGCGTCTCCAGGGACGTCTTCGTAGAGCCCAGACTCTGTTCACCGCCTCTGCTGCCGACGCCAACCCAGACTACAAAATATATCCACCTGAAATAGTTCTCAGCTCTGATAGTAAACCTTGCTGAATCTGACATCTGCTAAGAAAGACAGCAACAGGTTGACCGTGCCGAACATAAACACCGCAACCAGTTCAAAAACTCGACGATGGGATTAATATAGACAGTTTGAAAATAGACGGTGGTACTATTCGATTATTAAATCAAGTAGGAAAAGTAATATAAACAATGAAAAGAAGATATGATGACATAACTAATCAGTAATGCTAATATGCACCATGGGCTGTTTCACCGCCCTGATTGGCTACCGCCATTTACACGTCACTCCTGGCAGTGGGCCAGGTCTCAGATGGCAGTGTCCCAAAAGACAGTGGTGTGAGCCGGGTATGGGGGTGGGCTGCATGCCTTGGCCCCGGCGCTCTTCTTCCAGCCGGGCAACAGTGGCAGACTCCCTTGCTTGCTGAGGCTCTTGTTGGGCCGCTGTCGAGCCCGGATCTCCCTGCACAGGACACGTTTCCTCTCTATGGTCTCCAGCATGGTGCTGTCCCTGCACACCCATGGTAATGATGGCACCTGCTGAGGATACACAGCATTGATATCCCCGTGGGCCCAAGCCAGGGGCTGGGCTGGTGCCCAGAAGTCTGACTAATAGATTGGGGAATGCAGAGCTTAGTGAATGATCAGCTATTGCCTTTGTGCAGCTGTGGCTTCTCAGTAAATGATGTAAGCTGGCACAGTAGTGAGGAAGACATGCTTCAGGGAAACACAGGAACTCGCAAGTCTCGCGGAGCAGTAAAACAGGACACAGAGATGGTCCCCTAGCACACTGCACAGTGTATTTATGACTGTTCGGGGCATCTCTGATTTGCTATAGCAATGTGTCTTAGGCTATAAAGTCTCAGCAGTTTTTTGCACTGTGTGCCATGCTGCTTTCACTGTGCATGTGCGGCGCCTGTATACGTAAGGATACATTCTACCAGTCAATGGCAACATTATACATTTTTAGCATTCATGATTGTGTCAGGGATTTCTTTTGACTGCATGCGCTGTGACTCTTCTGTAGTCATTTCATGTGACTATTCTGTAGTCATTTCTGTGACTATTCTGTAGTAATTTCTGTGACTCTTCTGTAGTCATTTCTGTGACTATTCTGTTTCCAAGACCACAAGTTGTGAAAAGACAGGTGTTTGGTAAGGCTTTATTTAATTTTTTATAAAGTTTTGTGGAGAAGTAGGAGTAAAGTGCTGAATAGAAGAAGATGGGATGGAATAAAGTTCTATGTGGTTGCAAGAAAGTTTTAACTGCGTTAAAACACCAGACATTTTGTGGGGTCACAGTACCATTGACCTAGGGCAAACTTTGGGGAAGGAATTATTATTGGCATTAAAGAAAGTTTGCTGGTTGTGTGCTGTGGGACACAGGCGACAAATGCCTGCCAGACGCAGGGAGAGACTTGGACGCTGAGGACTGACACATGGGCTCACAGGGGTGGGAGGCCAACTGGAGAGACAGCCATAGAGGAGACAGAGGTACCTGGTTATGCAGCTCGGGGGCCTGGCGTTGGGGCGTCCCTGTGGGGGGTGATACGCCTGGCGTGGAGGCAGACCGGCCCAGCCTAGATATGACCTTCATTTCTGTAGGGAGAGAGAGAGCGCAGGTTGGCCCAGGACATTCTGTCTGCGTCCTCTCCATAGTCAGGGTGGCGTAGTCAATCTAACCCCCATATTAGATTCGCAGAACAGCCAGTGTGTCAACACTCCCCATTACAGCACCTTGAAATGATCACCTAACACAGTGTTTCTCAACCGAGTCCTCAGAGATCAGACAGTCTACATTTTGGGGGGAGCAAATCTGACAGAGAGCTGACAGGGAGCAAAACCACGTCCTGTATGCATGCCCCCGAGGACCTGCTTGTGAAATACCCGCCTAGCACATATAAACTGATAAGAACATACACTTGTCCTTTGTTATGTTTTACCACATAAATGGCCCTTGAAAAGATGTGCTTCATTACAAACAGCATCACAAAAAAATGAAATATATGATGCAGTGTAATAGATATAGCCCAGTATATTACAAGAAATAATTTTGAAGCGGTGTGTATTGTGCAAACGGAGCATTGCTAAGACTAGACACACAGTTCTGCACAATACAGTCATATACTCTGGTTTAGAGGTTGTAATTGTTTGTATTTATCCATTAATTGGGCCTGAAATGTGGTCTACTCTTCACTTAAGGTCTAATAATAGATAACAGATGAGTCATGTCAATCAATTCAGGTAGTGCCAAGCTTACTCAATATTTCATATAAAAAAGCAACATATAAATTAATTATTCAGTCAATTAATATCTTTCCTACACTGACTGCGAATAACACGTAGTTAAACTTGCAGTCAGCATAATTTGGCCAATGAGGGAGTTTCCTCCATCAGATTGCATCGCTTAATCCACCCCCCCCATCTTTCCCGTATTCTACCGATAACTCTACGCATCATCAACAAGATGTCACATCTCAGTGGCAAGAAGATAAATACTGGATACGTGTATTTCTATGCCTTGTGTCTTGTTTTGAAATGGTGCCTATCCACAAATCTGGTTTGCACGACACCCCTGATAGACAATCAAACATGTTATCTATCAGGGGATGTATATGTCTGTATAAACAATAATCACACAATTATACTTTGTCGTACTTATTTTGTTGAAATATCCATGGTCCGAAGCAGTATATGAAATTGCAGGCTGTTGACGTCTGCGGAGTGAGTGATTGCAGTCAGGTGTGGAGGTGGTATTTGAGGTGCCTGTATAAAAGCCTTCAAAGGCCGGTCATGAAATAAATGCTGCCTTTCACAGCGGAGAGCTGGTGATATAATTCATGATTAGAGTGAAGAGCCTTCATGGGGTCTCAGAAGATGTGCTGAGATTCATTAGGCTGGATTGGGCTACAAAAGCTTTTGAGAAGATTGGGTCTCTGTCAATCCACAGCCAGATACCATACAAATTTATTGTTTCAGCTCTGCCCACTAGGAGTGTGAATCCTGCAACGATTGCTGCAAGAGCACAATCCCAATTTTAGAAATTGTGCCAAAGCACCCTAGGGTAACATATACACACATTTATAGGAATCTCCTATTTTTGCTTAGTGTCTTGCACTATATAACACTGAGTTAGCGTGGTGATCATGGGTGATATAGTGAGTTAAACCCATGTTCTCCAAAAAGCTTTTCTGTCTGTCGCAGGTTTCAAAAGACTACCCAGATGTTCTGCAACATTACTGGAACAAAATTCTGTGGTAGATAAGAGAAAAACCGAGTTTATTGCAAAACGCACTAGGTTATGTTTGGTACAAGAAACCCAACTGTGACAGTGTGATGAGAATGCTGGTTTGGGACGTGTTTTAGCGCTTTGTTGACTCGACAGCTTGCAGCCATTGCGGAATCAGTGTGCCTTTATCTTAACCGCGCTACCTGAACCATGACCTGAACAAACATTGAAACACTTCTGTAAAGAGGAATAGACCAACCCAGCCACTAACCACTGTGTCGGCTTGATCTAGGGAGGAGGTAGGCAACCCTAATCATGGAGTGCCAGTATCCAGCGGGTTTTCTATCCTGCGTGGTCTCTGATGAACCACGTCTGATCTCAGGCAGATAATAACTCTCCGGGTATTATGGAAAACCTGCTGTACACTGGAATTCCGGGACCAGAGCTTCTGTGCTTGGCTAAATAGTTCAGTTCTTATTGTCCACTGACTGCTTTGTTTCCTTGATTGAAAGACAAATCCGGGTATTTCACATTAACATTAGTGACACATATTGGAAACTGACCAATCAGCACACAGAGAGAACTCAGTGCTCAAGTATACATAGTCTTGGTTTTATTGAGCTAGTATCGGGAGGAAATTCATTGTGAAGTCTTAAAGCACTTATGTAAGTCGCTCTGGCTAAGAGCGTCTGCCAAATGCTATAAATGTAAATGTAAATGTAAATAAAATCCAGGTTGTATTAATTGAAATAGTAGTTTACGAATCCTGTCCTAGCTCAAAGTGTCCTCCCTGATGTGGATTATCTGGTCACCCTAGTTTGATCAGCAAGTACAGGAAGTGTTTGATTGAGGTTATTACTGCTAAAGGTTCTACCAGTTGTAAATTATTAGGTTTCACATGCTTTTTCCAGATTATACGGTGATTTTTTTTAAACAAACCATTCAGTAAAAATGCAAATGTTTGTGTGATGTTAGCTTAAATTGAAATCCGGATAATTTCAGTTTGCACACTTTTACTACAGCTGTAGTTCATGGATCAGTTGCAGTATTGAGGGATTAATATAAATATCATGATATAATCTATATGATACAATATATGATATAATCATTCTAGGCTGAGAGTAGAACCTAGAGCAGTTTTTTAACCCGGTCCTCGGGGACCCCCCAGTTAGTCCAGATCTTTGCTCCTTCACAGCTCCCTGCCAGGCACACCGTAGTTGGGAGGGAGCAAAAATGTGGACTGTCTGAGGGGTCCCAGGGGACCGGGTTCAGAAACATTGGTCTAGAAGACAGTTTCCATAATGCCGCATCAGAGTAGCCACATTACAGTAGGAAACTATAATCCTGTTCTCACCCGAGCTGCTGCTCCCCAGCATGTCGGTGGGACTGACAGTTTGTCCTAGTCGAGAGGGCGTGGCAGGGGCTGCTTGCTCAGACACCACATCCCATTCGTGGTTTCTAGAGTTGTCCATACTTCCTCCATTATGACTGGCCCTCTCCTTGCTGTCTGGCCTGGACAAAGCCCCCAGATTATGACAGCTCTTGTCCTTGCTGTCATGTTTAGAGTCTGTGCCATGACAGCTGCTATCTTTGCTGTCATTTATGGAGTCAGTGCCAAGGCTGCTCTTGTCCTTGCTGTCACACTTGGGTAAGGCTTCCATACTGTGGCTGTTCCTATCCCTGCTGTCCCGCCGGGTGTCAGTGCTGTGGCTGGTCCTGTCCCTGCTGTCCCGCCGGGTGTCAGTGCTGTGGCTGGTCCTGTCCTTGCTGTCCCGCTGGGCTTTAGTGCTGTGGTTGATCTTGTCCTTGCTGTCCCATATGGCGTCAGTGCCATGTCCAATCTTATCTTTGCTGTCCTTGCTGTCCCGCCTGGCATCAGTGCCGTGGCTGATAATGTCCTTGCTGTCCCGCCTGGCCTCAGTGCCGTGGCTGATCTTGTCCTTGCTGTCCCGCCTGGTGTGAGTGCCGTGGCTGATCTTGTCCTTGCTGTCCTGCCTGGCATCAGTGCCATGGCTGATCTTGTCCTTGCTGTCCTGCCTGGCATCAGTGCCGTGGCTGATCTTGTCCTTGCTGTCCCGCCTGGTGTCAGTGCCGTGGCTGATCTTGTCTTTGCTGTCCCGCCTGGTGTCAGTTCCGTGGCTGATCTTGTCCTTGCTGTCCCGCCTGGCGTCAGTGCCGTGGCTGATCTTGTCCTTGCTATCCCGCCTGGTGTCAGTGCCGTGGCTGATCTTGTCCTTGCTGTCTCGCCTGGCATCAGTGCTGTGGCTGATCTTGTCCTTAGTGTCATGTCTTGAAAGAGGTTCTGTGCTGTGGCATCTAACCTTGACTTCAGCTGTGGAGAAAAATACATAATAGCACTGCTTGATGATTCAATATTTTGGCACAATTAATGTCTCTTTCTTGTTTGTTCACTTAAAAATATTATTACAGTATATCCTCAGATGATCCTCAGTGTAAGAATCCAACTGGGTCTTCTATGTGAGAATGTGATAATAATGTTGGTGTGAGAATCTGTTTGAATCATCTGTGTGAAAATCTGACTTTCATTATTGAATCTCATTGGATCTTAGTGTCATCCACTACTTGAAAACCATTAGCGAACCAATTAGCTTCTGGTAATTTTAGTTTCACTGACTGTAAATCTGCAAACTTTTTTTTTTTGCAGTTTGCCCTTTATAAGTGGTCAGAAACATTTGTAAATCTTAAAATCACACATATTTGTTCCAGTCTTTTGTGAGCGTGTCTGAAACAGTCAATTTGGCATGTTCTTGCTTTTATGTGCAAATGCGAGATGCGATTGGTCCATAACTTATTGTATTTAAGGTAGTCTGGGCTATATGTACGTGATCAAAGATAACATTCATTTAACGTTCATTAACTATGTGGAGAATTGGAGTGTATATCATGAAGCTGGATTTCTTGTTTTGTAACATATCTTGTGAAATTTCAGGTACCCTAGTTTAAATGATTAGCAGATAGCGGTTATAGTTAGTTAGTTTCCACTATTAAAATTTTTTTTTTGGGGTTTATTGGTCTAGTGTTTTCAAATTAAACCTTGCGGTTAGCGGATTAGCAGTTATCAAAGCTAACTTTTGGCCCACTCTGCTCACCACTGCTGGATCCGAGCTTCAGAATCTGACATCATCCTTTGTGTCAGAATGTGATGCTATGCTCAATGTGAGAATATGTTTGGATCATCGATTTGTTTCACAGGATCAATGTGAGAATGTGATCAAGTCTTCTGTGAATTTGAATGGATTTTCATTTTTGGGTTAGGTGATCAGTGTGAGAATGTGACTTTTTGTTTGTAATTATATCGTTGTGGGGACTCGCCATTCATTTCTATGGGGAAAACTCAACCTGAAGACCTTAACCCCCACCCAGCCCTAACCTTAAACCAGCCGTAACCAAATAAAATACAAGAATTTTGGCATTTTTAGTTTTTCGATTCAATTCGCAGATGTTTGTGGGGACCTGAAAAATGGTTGCCACACTGTCAAAAAAAGTTCTTATTAACACCCAGGGGGACATCCTGTTAGACTCTCAGTGAGTCTTACAGCATCCTGATTGCAGAAACCTGACTGGATACTCTGTAACCCTTATAAGAGAAATCATGTGGGAAACCAACGGCAATATCACATAATTCAGTGTGAAAAGAAGAAGCTCTTGAATTAACATGGCTTTTTTAATCTATTGGCCTGCTTACAAAACACCCACTGTCTTATAAAACATGGTTATAAAAGACTTCTTTTCTGAATCCGCAATCTCTCACAGCCAGGAAATCAGAGAAGGTCGCTTTCTGACTGGCCCGCCTACTCACCATGAGTCACGTTGCCATTCTGTTGCTGTGGCTGTCAAAACATGCTTTACATATGCCCTGCTGTCCTAGAGATTGTGACAGGTGCACAAAAAGACTCTTGTACAAAGAGAGACGAGAGACATAACCTACTTTGCTATTTATTTCTATTTTGTTCATTCATTCCATCCTTGTCAGGCAATAGTTACTGGACTAGACATTAGAAACTGTATAAATTCCGAGTGCATTCACCCAAAGCTTACTTACACCTTAAAACCCCACCCAAGTACTCGCACAATGGCAGCGGCAATGGTTCACAGGGACTGAATCAGGCTACATTGAGCATCTTCAGCATTGTGACTGCTGTGTATTTTTAAGACTTTTGTTTAGGTGTATATTTATTTTATTTACTGTACTTTGGGATGTTTTCTGGCAGAGCAAAACGTCTATCTGTCTGCATCTTCAGTACCAAGTCAACAAAGCAGGTTTATGCTTGGAAAATAAACCTTGATTCTTGGTTCCATGACTATAAATATGATGGTTTGCATGTAAAAAATCACGCGCGATCCCAGCATGCACTCACACAAACACTAGGATGCTACTGATTTATTCAATATTCTATACTGAGAGTCAAGAATGAGTATAGATCAGTACTGTAGCATTCGCTATAATGCAAGGCTCTCAGGTTTCATCAAAAGTTTGAGTGATATTGCATCTGTTAGGGCTACAGCCTGTGTCTCATGCTCAAAGCCCTGCCTACTGCATTCATCTTGCTCAGATATTGCTCTGCCACTTCTACCTTGTCTGTGCTCCATATGCGTGTGCATCCATGTAATAACGCGCTTGCAGCGGGATCACATACAACAAATGCTATTTTCTGATTGCCTGGTAGGTGGCCATTAACTCGATCGGGACAGCTATGAACTTGGCGGACAACTCCACTCTCTATGCATGTGCCTCGTCCATTAATTCTATATAACGAGACACCTTGGTGGGTATTATCCCTGAGCTCTCAGGATGAGAAACACATGGTGTGGCATGTGAGCGTGTGAACTGGTTGAAATGAGCCCTGATAATGACAGCAGCTACTAGCTTTTAGCACTAGCTTTTAGCATTAGCTTTTAGCACTAGCTTTTAGCATTAGCTTTTAGCACTAGCTTTTAGCATTAGCTTTTAGCATTAGCTTTTAGCACTAGCTTTTAGCTGAACTAACTGCTCCGGATGGTGTACATCCTCACCGTCTGCTGGCTCCTTGGACTTGCGGCTGCTGGAGGACTTCTTCAGCATGTTCCTCCCAGTGGTGAACAGGTTGGTCAGCTCATCTAGTGGACTAGTGGGTGTGCGAGCCCGGCACACATTCTGCACAGAGCCGTGGGAGCCGGAGCTGGACAGCCGAGATCCCTCCTGGGACGGCGCCTTCCCGCCGGCGGCCACGGCGGAGGCGCTGCGGGGAAGTCCTCCCCCGGTCAGCGCCTCATAAGGAGGTGGCCGCTTCAGGCTGAGCGGCGTGAGCGAGCGACCCATGCTGACGGGGGAGGGGCAGGCCGAGTGGCTGCGCGGGTAGCCGTGGGCGGAGGACTTGTACAGGGTGGAGGGCAGGGGGGGCGCGGAGGAGCGGCCGGAGGCCGTGATGGTGTGCGTGGCCGGGAGCTCCCTGTCCGCGGTGCCTGGAGACTTGCTGTAGGATGCGTTCTCCAGCACGGGCAGCTTGGCGACTTCCAGGGGTGTCAGAGGCGATTCGTCCGAGTTGGGGGAGCACTGGGCAGGGGCAGGTGGGAATACAAGCAGCGGGGGGCGGTGGCTCAGCAGGTTGGGGAAAGGGGCTGGGATGCGTGTCGGCTCCGTTTCTGGGATGGTGAGCGCGGAGCACTGTGGCGACGTGCTTAGGTGCTCACCCCTGAGGTCCTGACCCAGGTCATCAGAAGCTGGGTACTTCATCTCCTCATAGACCGCTTCGCCCTCGTCCTCCTCATCCCGCTGAAAGTCCCTCAGGATGTTGCCGACCATCTCGATGTAAACAGGCTCATCCTCGTCTGAATCCCGCGTTGGGCTGTGGGTCTGTGAGCAGGACTGTCCAGCTCTGGAAGCCTTGCTGCTCCCATGGTTCCTGATGAATGACTCATCAAACGACGTGCTCAGCTGGGTGCTGGGGTTCCTCTTGGGCTTGGGAGGTGGGACCCTCCTGAAGTCTTCACTGCAGGGCCTTGAGGCTGTGTGATCAAGACATGGGCCGTGTCATTCTTAATAGTGTCAAAAACACCCTTTCCTCTAGAGCACTGTTTTCTGATCTAGTCCTCAGGGACCAAGAGACAGTCCACATTATTTGCTGTTAAAAATGTGGAGTGTCTGGCAGGGAGCAGAAACGTGGACCGTCTCTGGGTCCCTGTGGACCAGATTCTAGAGGGATTGTCCCTGAAGGCTGCTCACAACACGCTCAAATGTATAGAGAATAGAGACTTTAATGTCCCGAGCATCAATCACAGGGTCACATCTTTTATGAGAAACTTCAGACTGTCGGAGCTCTCAAAAGAAGTATTGTAGTTTAATCATTCAATCACAAGGAGGCTCTGGATCAGTACTGTAGAGATAACCTTTAAAGCGTCCTTTCTTTGCTCAGGGAGGTGTCTTTGTTGGGGGAAGGGGGAGGACAATGACCTTGTCCCCTGAGCAGCCAAGTAGGATTCAGACGGACATGCCTAGCTACGTCGTCCTGGGCGCGGCTGATATGTGTGAAGGGCAAACATGAAGGTGCCCAGGAAGGCTTGTTAAACGCAGGGCTGCACAGGAAACCCTGTTAGCGCTGACAGTGGGGGAGGGGTGCTTGTGGAGCGGAGGGCCGGGGGGCTCTGAGTCACATGACATCAGCTTCGCATCTTGAGCTGTTTCAGCTCTGCTGAGCACACACCCCCCCCCCCCCCCATGCCCACCTGCTTCATGGATGCACAATCTGGGTCAGTCGCTCTGCATGAATGGATTTTGGGCTGCCTGATAACCACTGCTCATGCATTCTCTCTCGGTCGGCAGCCCCGCCCACCACTGAGCAGCGAGGGATGTGATTGGTTGTACTGCGACAGGCCTCTGTGTGTATGGGGGGGGGGGCTGTTTTTGTGTTGGTTGCTGTGCCTCTCTGGAAGATGGAAGAGCCTCTGACTCTGGCTGTGAGACTTACGTGGGTCTGTCACCACGGGCCCTCATAGACTAGGAATCTCGGCCTCCTTCGGAAAATCTACCATGCTGGAAAATGTGAGCTGCCTGACAGCTCTATTCAAATGGGTCTCTGGTGGGGGCAGTCCTCCCCCCATGGGGGCACACTTTCCATTCGAGGAGGCAGCCAATGACTTCATCCTACTGAACGCTCTAAAAATAGAGCTCAGCAGCAAATCCCAAATACACACGGCTGCAGCGAGCAGCCAGCAGAGAAGATGCGGGGGGGTTGGGGGGGAGATGTGAGAGACACATGGGTAATCATCGAGGCTCCCCCGGCGCTGCCTGCCTGCCGTTCTCACTGTAAAAGCAGCAGCCATGTTTCTTATGAGAACCTAAGAGAATGGCTACAGCCCTACGGCCACATGTCATGCGCAGACTCACCCTCGTGTTTCTCCCGCTCGTTCCCTGGTTTGCCGGAGGACGGCCCCATGTTGACCGTCTCTGAAGAGATGCTGAGCTTGGTGTTCGGGTCTCTTTTGGGCTTCGGGGGCGGCTGCTTGCGCGAGCTTGGGCTGGTGTCCTCATCGCTGCCTCCGACCGAGTGCAGGGACTGGGAACGTACGGAGAAGCCCGCCCCGCGGGCGCGGCCCAGCCGGTCCTGGGGTGCCGGCATAGTCATGAAGCCCATGTGGAAGTGCTTCCCTGTGTACCTGACTTCTGAAACCAGTGCCCTGGTCCTAGGGAAGGAAGCAGGACACATTACTTAGGAGGGTGGAGAAAAAGTGACACTCACTGTGCAATGAGTCAAGGGGGTGGGCAGGACAAAGGACCAAAAATGCAATAGAGGAAGGTGATGGAGAGGACACCATACCCACAATGCAATGGGGCAGGCAGATGGAGAGGACACCATGCCCACAATGCAATGGGGCAGGCGGATGGAGAGGACACCATACGCACAATGCAATGGGGCAGGCGGATGGAGAGGACATCATACCCACAATGCAATGCGGCAGGGAAGTGGGAACAATGTAATACAAACAGTACACAAGCGAAGAGAGATGAAGATGCAACATTAGCACTGGGAGAAGGGAATGGGGGTGGTGGAAATAAGCTAATTTTCAGTAAACGGAGTTTTCATTCCATCTTCTTTATGCTGCTGGTGCCAGCAGACATGCTTGCTTAGCTCACTGTGGCACTTCTGCCCAAGGAAAGCAGAAGCTTTCTCACACTCCCTCTGCTCCATGGTGTGAGCTGCCGTGGCAACAAGCCTGTTGGGGGGGAGGGGCGCTGCGAGAGTTTCAATACGGGGCTGTACTTTCAGCTAACAATCCCAGGAAGACTGACTCCAGCAGACAAACTGCTCAGTGTTTAGACACTGGTCTGAGGCCAGTGCAGTCTCCCAGTCCAGTGGAAAATGACAACCCGCTGGTGTTTATATATGTAACTCTCACATGATTCTGTCCTCTATGTTCTCCAATTGTAAACCTGGCAGACTTACATGCTTGTCCAATATACTCTATGGATGAGAATAAGCCACATACATTCCTACTGAATTGGTTGTATGAGTAGATTTTGTGCAAAACAGCATATGTAAACAAGTGAACGGCCCCCCTGGAGTGTCACTGCGAAGATATATATTGCTGCGGGTTAATTTTAGCTGGGTTACGCAACAGAAGTCATCCTCTTTGGCCATTGCAGATTGTGAAAGGTGTACATTCCGTGAAAATGCAAATGTAATTATCCATTGTTTAACCTTTAGCAGAAGTTATTCTCTTTAGATTTTCTCCAATAGGCCCATTGTGATCACATGATGCTTCTCAGCTTCTGTTGCTGCATTCAAGTTTGGTTCTGGTGTTTAATCTGGACCTGGTTCTGCTCCTGGCAGCTGAGCTAGATCCGGTCTCCTTCAGGTGCCAGGTTCAGAGCCTGTTTTTTGGTCACCGCCTGATTTTAGCATTGAGTCTAGACCCGTTTTTTTGGTGCTGCCTTCATGCCTCGTGCTGCTGACAGAGCAAGGATGTTTGTCC
>JABFEB020000043.1:13736235-13748581 GCA_019775895.2 Stomatorhinus ivindoensis
GAGACAAGCTGTGTCACAGAGGAACAAGCGTGTTGTTTTGGGGCAGTAGAGGAGTTTCCTGTTAGACCCGACCTTGGCAGCAGAGTATTCAGTTCAGTCTGTCTCTCTCCATCTACCATGATGTTACTCTGTTCGTTCCTTCTCTTTTCAGCACTTGTGGGTAAGTGACAATGCATTTTGTTGTTATGTTTGCTATTGATATTTCATGACATTTAAACAGTTAAAATTTTAATTTAATTGATGGACAGTTTGTCTTATTTATATATAATAAAATGTGTGTAATGTGTCCTTTAAAATATATTTATTTGTTTTATCATGACCATTAAAGAAGAACATTGTCCCAAATCTTCTTTTTCACAGGTAGCAGTGTTGAGGATACAATAAGCTCTTTAACTGACCAAGAGTCTGCTGTAGAAGGTGAAAATATCACACTGTCATGCAAGTATAGCACCTCAGATGACTACATACATTGGTATCGTCAGTATCCCAGATCAGCACCAGAATATCTCCTGCAAATCTTTGAAGGTTCAGGGAAGGTACAGAATGCTAAGCCTCGAATGTTTGCTAGAGTTGACAAGGACAACAAGCGTGTAGATCTGGAGCTCTCCTCTACAGAAGTGACAGACTCTGCAGTGTACTACTGTGCTCTGAGGCCCACAGTGACAGGAAACTCACTGACGCTGTACAAAAACCTGACTGCATTGCTTAATATGGTTTGTTTAATGCATAAAATCAACTAGGAGTACTATAAAGCACAGAATCAAATATTTAGACACTATGAGCAATTTAGAGACTTCATTCAGTGAAACTGCATATCTATGGAAACCAAAAAACCTGGAAGAAAGGAAGACAGAAGAAATTTTCACAGAAACAGCAGCAGGAACTCAAAGACACAGCTCTGTGTGATGTGAGGATTCAGATCGTATTTAGATTCTGCCGCACCAGATTTATCATCAATCATACTGACCTGGCTGGTGTTGGCAGCCATTTATTATCATTTTCTCAACACATATCACTTAAACTTGCCAAGATTTTATAATAAGTAGCACCAAATGCACCAAGACAAGGGTCATGCACATCATACTGTGCTTACAAGGCAGGAACAACCCAGGATGGGTGCCAACTATCTCAGAGCATACCCACATTCACTCACACCTACAGGCGATTTGGTAATTCTGAGTAGCCAATCATACATGTGACTTTGGTACATTTAGACCAAAAAAATCCATTGTAATAGATACTGAAATATTGTGACAGGAAAATATATGAATGACACAACAGAGGGCGCCATTTCTGATTCATAAAATTGACTCTTCATTTCAAATAAAGATCCCATACCTGTAAATATATATTTCCAGTAGATGGAAGCAGCATATTTTGTAATTTATTACTTCACTGAAGGCACATTTTTTGCTCTCTCTGACGCAGTAAGAGTGAGTTCAGATAAGTTTGTCAGCCTCGCTAAATTTACCTGTTTGAAGATAAAATTTGACTGAAAGTTTCATTCTCAAATTTCAGTTTACCAATTATAGCGAATATCGGTGGGAAAATGATAGCGATCAACATTCAGCATTAGACAATAAGACTGTCTGTTATATATGCATTAATCCACACTTTATCATCTGCGCTCGGGGCACCTGCCATTTCTGTGCTGTTATAAAGTAATAAAAAATATACATATATAAAAGCATGCATTATTGTCTATCAAATAACTTCGACAAGTTACAAAATAGATGCAAATAAGATATTAATTTTCTCCTGGCACTAATAATGTATTCCGTCACAATACTAAGCCTTACAAAGGTCCCCAATGAAATCCCTGCATTTCCACATAATAGAGACTCTAATCTGAACATTTATAAAATTATATTGATTACGCCTGAAAATTGTTATATTACGAGACTAAAACTTGAGAAATTTCAGTAGGTGCAAGTAGTTTTTCCTTATTAAAAGGATGATACCAAGACCGTGTCCGCATTTACACACTAAATTATGACATATCTGAGTAGCCCAGAATGTCCTGACAACAAAACCATAAAGCACATGTGGCTAAATCATGTATATATAATCGACTAAGCCTAGAATCAAAGGAATAGAAAAATGCTAAAAGGATAATATATATATTTATTATGGTACTAAAGTTAAACTGTACTGAGATTTTGTTTTGAGAGGCACAAATGAAATAAGACAAATGTCATATGATACTTAGTGCAAAAATAAATCTCATTTCTCAGGGAATGACGACACTGTTCTTGAGAACATTAAACACTAGAGGGGGCTGTTTCCACACATAAGACTGATTCTTATTCTCAAGGGAACAGATCTAGAGTTGAGAAACAACTGCATTTCAAGTAGTGCATGTCGTAATATCTAATGTGAGCTGTCACAGGGAAACAGCAGATAAACTGTATTTTTAAGACGTACTGGAAAACTCCACTGTAACGGATAAAATGTATATTTTAGTAATAATACTGGCTAATGAAGTCTTCTGTAAGTATATTTCCAGTTTTCCATTAAACGTGTTAACATGTAGTTTTTACTGATTGTAGAAATAATTTCTCTGTATGTGTTACAGTGGGAGTGGATGCAGATCAAATTGATCAGCATCCTTTGATTAATTCACCAGAGGGAGAAAAAGCTGTACTGACATGCAGCCATGATATTACCAGCTATGGATCTATGTACTGGTATGTACAGCATACAGACCAAGCTCCTGAACTACTGATTTCAGAATTTGGTGAAAATGAACCAGACAGAAGAATCACAATGGATGTGAACAGAACAGAACGTCTGACCAACCTCTCCATCAGTGGCAGTAGGACAGAAGACACAGCTGTGTATTACTGTGCTGTGAGGCCCACAGTGACACAGTGTGTGTATCTGATGGTACAAAAACACAGTTACAGCCTCTCTGACTGTCAGAAGCTAATCACTGTATAACAGTAAATTTTAACACCTAATTTCAACAAAATGTAACTTTTATAAGTTAAAAAAGGATTTTATTAACTTGTCTGCATTTGCTCAGATATGCATAAATGTTGATTTTGCTTATTCACATTAGAATTTCATGTATTCACATCTGTATGTCTGATTTTTAATTTATATAATTCTATTTATACTATTCTACTCATCTTTCCCCCTATTTGTCTGTCAGCCTCTCTTTTTACTTTCTGTACAAGCATGGAAAATGCATCACATAATGCCAGCAGTTTGTCAGAAAAGTGTCACTATAAATTAAAATCAGTGTAGAATGTGTATGACTTTGGTAAGATGAGCTCTGATAGATTTAACCTCTGTCCCACCTGGTCATTTGATGCGTATCACGCTATGTTGTGATGCGTGTGATTTAAAATGCTCCACAGATATCTATCCTGTTACACACTGTGGAAGTTTTCATTCCGTGGATATATAGTGAGGATTGTGACCATTTGGAATAAAACAGGAATCAAAGAATGACTATGGAGCCAGATATTCCAACTGCAAGACATTAACCATTGTCTGCTCAGAGAATAATATTGATCTAAATAGATTAGACTGTTAGCTACAAAAAATAACAATAAAAGGTGAGAGGGAGGGAGAGGGAGGGGTGTCAGAGTGAGACAAGCTGTGTCACAGAGGAACAAGTGTGTTGTTTTGGAGCAGTAGAGGAGTTTCCTGTTAGACTGAATACCTTGGTAGCAGAGTATTCAGTTCAGTCTGTCTCTCTCCATCTGCCATGATGTTACTCTGTTCATTCCTTCTCTTTTCAGCACTTGTGGGTAAGTGGCATACTGCATTTTGTTCTTAACTGTACCTTTGCTATTTCACAAAATAAATAAATAGCACATTTAGATTAATTCACCTTGAATTAGAGGAGCAGTTTATTTTAGCTGTATATAATAAAATGTTTGTAATATGTCCTTTAAAATATAGTTATTTCATGACGACCATTAAAGAACATCAACCCAAATCTTCTTTTCCACAGGTAACAGCATTGAGGATATAATAAGCTCTTTAACTGACCGAGAGTCTGCTGTAGAGGGTGAAATCATTACACTGTCATGCAAGTATAGCACCTCAGATGAGATTATACATTGGTATCGTCAGTATCCCGGATCAGCACCAGAATATCTCCTACATATAATCGAAACTTCAGGGAAGGTACAGAATGCTAAGCCTCGAATGTTTGCTAGAGTTGACAAGGAGAACAAGCGTGTAGATCTGGAGCTCTCCTCTACAGAAGTGACAGACTCTGCTGTGTATTACTGTGCTATGAGGCCCACAGTGACAGGAAACTCACTGACGCTGTACAAAAACCTGACTGCATTGCTTAATATGGTTTGTTTAATGCATAGAATCAGCCAGGACCAGCTTATGCAAAAAATACTAGATTCTCTCATGACAATATGTACATTTTATTCCATAACAAATAGGATTTATTTAATACACATAAACCTCCGGTAGTAATTCATTCCAAACTCCTTGAAGCTGCACAAAAAAACTGATTGCATTTCAATTACAAAATTATTTTAAATTATTTCAATAATTATGTTATTTCAGAACTTTACCTGAGTCTACATCTGCATATACAACAAGGGAAGCTTGGGGAGGCAACAGGCCTTTTGTCTGGGAAACTGCGGGGGTGTTTTCCTCTGGTGACATCATCATTGGTTCATTGTCTAGAGTATACAGATGACCAAAAAACCAAAATGATCCATTCAGTAGCATTTCTGATGATGAACACACCTCGTTAATGACTGCAGTCAGACATGGCAAGTTCATTAAAGTTAAACGCAAAAATGCAGATATACCTTGCAGAAGTATTATCACAATATTTAAATAAAAACATATATATATATATATATATATAGTTATAAGTATTTACATTTCCTAAAACTGGTATCATAAAATGCTAATTATTAAACAGAATTCAACATTAAGGCTAAATGATCCATACGTTCAGAAATGAAGATGGTAAATTACAAATGATAAACGAGTAACATGTTAAACGAAAATGTAGAGAATGTATATTTTCAAATAAAAATGAACCACGCTGACTTATTTACAAGACCGAAAAATAAAATTATTTTTTATCAGTGGAATTGATGTGTAATTATTCTGACAAAAAAAGCAGCTAAATGAATGAGACAGCAGAGGGTGCTATTTCTGCTTCACAAAACTGGCTCTCCTCAAATAAATAGTTTGGTCCTAGGAAAAAAAATCACATATCTAGTGGATCTATGCATCCTGGAGGCTACGGGAGCATGGCATATCTAGTAGATGTGGGCAGCAAAGGTTTTGGTACAGCTATATTGTAATCCTAATTAAAAACGGGACAGGATTATTTTAGCAATTATGATGAGTAAGAGACTTCTTAAGTATTTTTTTCCCTTTATTATTTTGTCATGTATTACTTAATTGAAAGCACAGTATTTCTCTGTGATGGAGTGAGAGTTAATCTGCCTCCTTTAATTTACCGGAGGGAGACAAAGCTGTAATGACTGTACTGTAGGTGTGCTATTAGTAACTCAGATACCTGAACTGATATAAAAAGCATCCAAACATGGCTCCTGCATCTCCCTCACCCCCTAGGTTTCTTCTTCAGCACTGAATTCCCTAGCCCCGCCCACACTGCTAGCCAATCATACCCAGGGGAAAACTGAAGTTACAAGAGTTGGCTTCAAGTCATCCTCCCTCCAGGAGTGACAATGTTAACGTCACATGAGAAGATGCAGCCTCTTGTAGCAGTGCTGCTAACCATGACATTCTGTAAGTATGTGAAACCTCATGGTCAGTATTGGATGGTAGTTTCATTATCAGTGTTCCTTTGCTCATCAGTAATCACTTGTATTGGTTTATCCACTGCTGACAGGTTTATCCTCTGGGGATAAGATAGAGCAGAAGGAGACAGAACTATCAAAGAAGGAAGGAGAGGCGGCTTCACTGGAATGTATCTTCAGCACGAGCAGCACTTACTTTTGGGTTCACTGGTACCGTCAGTATCCTGGAACAGCACTGCAGTTCATACTGTACAGAGGGTCAGGCAGTGAAACTGCAGGGTTTGCTATACAGAGATTCTCCTCAAATGCTGATAAGACAGCAGAAAGAGCCTCTTTATCCATTTCAAAAGTTAAACTAGGAGACAGTGCTGTCTATTACTGTGCACTGCAGACCACAGTGATGTATTAAGGCTAGAGCTCATACAAAAACCTGCTTCACCTGCTTACACACAATTTACTTTAAAGGGCTAAATGAAAAACACTGAGGTTTACCGCAACAGGAAATAATGTTGGCAGGCTCTGTAGGTATTTTTGAGCTCTGACTGACTGGCAATTATTACAATAATTAAGGTTTCTAGGAAGGTAAGTTAAATCCAGTGAGGCTACATTGCAGATGGTTCCTGAATTACCCAGTGTGTGTAATAATATGGTACCAGCGGTCTGGGATAGGCTCTGGATGATTCACCACCCCTCACACAAAGATCCCTTTCCATTTTTTCTTTAAGATAGAAGGAAGAGCAGTTACAGTCATCCAAATTGGATCTGAACAAGGCCTTTGGAAAGGGCTCTCCCACATTGGGCCTCTCCACTGCATCACCGATGTCCTTCAGCAACCCTCCAGCAGCTGTCCTGCCTCACAGATGAATCACAGGCCCAAACAAGCCGTTACCTCTGCCGTGTCATTGAGGCGGCAACTTGCTGTATCCACCAAGCGCCAAAATATTGTTATTGTAGCTGAAGATAAGCGGTCAGATATGGCAAGCGTTTTTTCCCACCTGTTATGTCCAGCAACACCTTGTTAATGACGGGGTCGTCCAGGAGCCAGGTGTTTATGGATTTGACTTTTTCTATTTTAAATAAAACCCAGACCTTAAAAAATGTCATTGATAGGAACCAGGTTACCCAGAGCTATCTATTGTAAGGAGATTCATTAAAAGCAGTATTCATACCATCCCTAAACTGCTCACTGTGCATAAAATTTCACAAGCCCCGGTCCTCCATGTTTAATCTTCAGGTCCTGTAAGCAGCCTTGGAATAGAATCATGTTTCATTGATTCTTATCTCGCTCATTAAAGAGTGAAAATGAAAGCAGCCATCCACCAAAACAGGCACATTGTATAATGGTTTTCAAACACCCCCCACCGCCTACCCCCGAAAATTTGTTTGCCACAGACAGACACATATCCAAAGTACTAAAATTAGACCCCGCCAAAAAATCTGCTTAGGCCCCCAGTCTGAAATGTACCAACCCCACCATGGACACAACACGACAAAATTACTGGTTGGTGAAATGACCCACCCTCCAAAAAAAAAAACAAATTCTTTTTGCCTAGCGACACCAACAGATAAAAACGATGTAGGCTGGCGATGTGGGGCACTAAAGTAGGGGCGGGCTCTGTGTCCTAGCCTTAAGTGCCCGAACTTTTTTATTTGAGGTCATCAACAGTACCACTAATAATATTTAGACTAATTATTTAACATAATTCTGTAATTTAGCCAAGACTTACCCATACGTCAATTATAAATAGTATGACATTATTTTAATATCAAGCTGGTGTCATAGTATGATATGTCAAATACAATATTCCACTACATTCTATATGTAACTTTAAACATAAATTTACTAATAAGAGGAGGCCAATCAGCCCATCAAGCTAGTTTGGGGAGAACTAATAGCTCAGAGTTGTTAAAATCTTATCTAGCTCTGATTTATAGGAGCCCTAGGTTTTAGCTTGCACTATATTAACTGGAAGGCCATTCCATACTCTAACTACGCACTGTGTAAAGTAGCGTTCATGTAAAGTTCATGTTAAAATGTTTTCCCACTAATTTCCACCTTTGACCTTGAGTTCTAGTATCTAAATTAATATTGAAGTAACTGTTTGGCTGAACAGCATCCAGACCTGTTAGAATCTCAGACACCTGTAACATAGTAACACAGGCACAAACACACAGTAACAACCACAATGATTGAGAGAGGAGAGAGGGCAAGGACAGGCATAAATACACATGGTAAACGAGGGCTAACGGGGGGCAGGTGCGGGCAGTTATAAACAAGATGAGTGGCAATGAGGAAGAGGTGTGGTCAGATAGAGAAAGGGCCAAATAATAAGGAAAACTAAAAGCTGGTAAACCTATACTACTAACAGGGAACAGGGAAGGAAAACAAGGGAATACTGAATAGGATAAGCAGTTTGGAAAATGGATGGATGGATGTCACCACTGGGCTACATTTAGACAGTAAATTCACTTTGTCTATAACATTAGTATATTGGTATACTTGGTGTAAAAAAGATAATTCCTATCCACTATTTAGGAAGACTTAATATGAATTGTTGCAGAAAATATACTAAGTAAACACTAGAGGGAGACATTTCAAGTCTATTAAAATTCTCCATCTCACGCACATACACAGACCTAAGAAAGTATTCCCAGTGTTACAGATCAGCTCTTGATGTGAGGTGTTACAGTGATGCAGCAGATTGGAGTGTATTTATAATGCATATTGAAAATCTGTACTGGAGCTGGGAAAAAATGTATTTTTTCATAATATTTCTGAGTAGTGGACTTGTCTGTAAGTACGTCTAAAGTTTTGTTAAAATATGTTGGAATGTCATTTACTGCTTAATTGAAGGTATGTTTTATCTCTGCCTGTTGCAGTATGTGTGGAAGCAGATAAAATCAATCAGCCTCCTTTGATTAATTCATCTGAGGGAGACGAAGCTGTACTGACATGCAGCCATGATATTACAGACTCCAGGTCTATGTACTGGTATGTACAGCATCCAAACAAGGCTCCTGAACTTCTCATTCAGGGATATAATAAGGTTGTTCCTAAAGGAAGATTCTTAATGGATGTGAACAGAGAAGATGCCCTGACCAACCTCTCCATCAGTGACAGTAGGACAGAAGACACAGCTGTGTATTACTGCGCAGTGCAGCCCACAGTGACGCAGTTTGCGTGTCTGGTAGTACAAAAACTCAGTTACAACTTCTCTGAGAATCAGCAATGACAGATCTGTATTAGAAACACTCAGTTAAAAACCATTCCACACGGTCAACGCTGAGATAAACTTTGCTCTGTCATGTCAAGAGTTTAACTTGAAATGCTGCAAACAATGTCTTGAAGTATTGTTTAGGGGTGGCTGGTTTAATGTGCTGAACTAGTCTGAGATGTTATTTGGAGTAAGGAGTAATGCACTGTTATAGCAGTGGCTGTAAGAAATATTATTTTAAAATCGCAGCCAAAAACACAGGGTCACAATGCACATTTCCCACATCTAAGAATGACTCAAAAAAATTTATTATCCCAAAGCTAATTATAGGTAATCCCAAACACCCAACTGAACTAAAGACTAAAGCAAGGGCAATCACGTAAGTAAAGACATGACAAGGACAAAGAAGAGACACGTGTGGACAGTGACAATCATTAGGGACAAACACAAGTGAGGACAATGACCAGATTGAAATATTGGGAGACACTGGGAACATAAGCAACACAGAATATAATAAAATTAGAAACAAGCAGGGATTAATAAGGTATAAAGCAATGAAAAATACACCCATGCATAACAGAAATTAAGCCAAAAGCAAAAAGGAAAGAAAAAACCCACAAAAAACATGTTAGAGTTAGATGACATCTGTGTGCTTAGCGTGTCAGGGGAACAGAGAAACACGTGTCTATTTATTTTTAATACATTTGTGTGACTGAGAATCAATGACTGTATTTGTACTTAAGGTCAACATGTAAAGACAACACTGCATAAACCAGCCTCGACACACCTTTTGCTTTAGAAAGTAAGACCTGACTATAGGGTAAGGTGTCAGTGAGACCAGCTTTTATACACAGATTTGATTTTTTTCAGTCTTGGGGTGGGAAATTGCTTACCAGTCTGTCTTGAGTTGATTTACAGATTAATCTGTCAAGGTACTTTACAGATTCTTTGACCTCCACCCCAAAAATGACGAGCTTGTTGGACATTATGAAGTGGTTGGAGCTCACGTTTACTATGGTTAATAAAGGAGACCTGAGGCTATGAAAAGGAGCTCTAACCGCTGTAGGAAAACAGGCTCTTGGTCTTCGCTCCTCAAAAAGATTCAGGTGCCACCTGCAAATGGGCTAATTAATAGTGATTATATACTCTCCATATCTAAATACCCCCCAGTATGAATACAGTTAAAATACAAAATAAAATTCCACCACATCACAGCGATTAAAAACAGGAATGGGGAGATTGGACAACCTTGTCTTATACCTCTATTAAGTCCAAATCTCTTTGAAGTTCCTTCAGCATGAGCAACACTGCTATTTATGCCCTTGAATATGGGTCTGACCATATTACATATTAGTTCTAGCGAGCAACATGTGGTAGACGTGTAGGAAACAGATGCGACATATTCAGCCAATAGATGGGGTTTATTGCCAAGAGGAAGGTCATGTGACATGTTTAATCTCATTAGCAACTGTGTGAACACCAGCGTTCATTTCTGTTACCCCAGTTACTCATGGAGAAGTCATTCATCTTAATCATACTAACCTTCACCACAGGTAACTATTTTACAAGGCATAAATGGTTAGCATAAGTAAAAAAATAAATGACATACGCACGGTACAGTAAAAATCTTTGCCGCACTATAATGTTTATTGTGATTTATTTTATTTATTCTATAGGCTTAACTGCCGGTGATGACATCAGTCCTGAAAGAGAAGAAGTTTCCAGTAACGAAGGACAATCAGTGACATTGAGCTGCAACTACAGAACAACCAGTGATTATATTATTCTTTACTGGTACAGACAGCGCTCTAATCAGGCACCACAGTTTATACTCTGCGAAGGTGCCAGGGCATATGATGGTGTCGAGCACAGCACAGATAAACGATTCAAATCTTCTACATCCAGGGACTCCACCCAGCTCACCATTCCCAGTCTCACCATAGCAGACACAGCCATCTACTACTGTGCTCTGAGGGATACAGTACACAGTGATCAAAACTTACAGAGACGCTGTACAAAAACTCATCTGACGAGAACTTCCTTTCAGTTTGCATCAGAAGTACCTCCCTACCCACAATCTGGGATCAGTTCCAGAGCAGCCGATTTTCAGCTAGAAAGCTGGTTATTGTGGTTTCATCGGTCTGATGGCTGAGATACTGAAGTAAACAGATCCAGAATCTGCTATAAATGCAGCCTCTGCTAAACAATATTTATTTTTTTCTCAGTGCTGTGAGTGAGGCCATCGGCCCTGCAGGTGTGCAAGACACTGGGACAGAAACACTGTCCAATGTATGAATGCCTGAATGTGTCAGAGTTAGAGCCTGTCCATCCCTGGCCTTTATGTCTCCTCCCCATTTGGCCAGCAGGGGTTGCTGACCTTCCTGTTTCCCATCCTATCTCTTGTCCTTCAGCCCCAGTGTGCTCTCCCTGTTCCCCTGCCTGCTGCATGACCAGTTGAGCATAAGGCTTAAGGTCTGCATTCCCCAGTCGTAAGTTCGAGGCTGACTAAGGATCAGCCTTATCTCCTTCTTTGTATTTTAGTTTCTATTTCCCAGTGTTTTATGTTTCCTTTTGAGTATCCTGTTCCTCCGTCACTTAAGTGCCTGCAATTAGGAAATTGCAGCGAAAACCCACAAACCCACCGGCCCTTTCTGGGTAAGACTACCCACCCCTGGTATAGTGCTTAGTACAAATGGCAATAATCCTGATTATGATGCCTAAACACTAGATGGCACTGTTCCACTAAAAACAGCAATGAGATTTTTAAGAATGTAATAGACATTGTGCTAGAAGAAGGAGAGGACAAATGGGAGACAGTAGAGGGTGCTGTTTATGATTCATAAGATGGGTTCTACTTCTTACGGAAAAAGACAGTTTTTTCAGTAGATGCAGGTATAATCAGTTACAGTATACAGCAATAGGATTATAACCACAATCAAAAGAACTGAAACTGAAACATGTTTATTTTAGCAATAATAATGATTAATGGTCTCTTCTGTAAGTATATTTTAAGTTTTCTGCCAAAACATGTCATCATGTCATTTTTTTTCATAATTATATGTATAATTTGATTGAATGTGTATTTTCTCTCTTTGTTACAGTCGGAGTGCAAGCAGATAAAATCAATCAGCCTCCTTTGATTAATTCACCTGAGGGAGACGAAGCTGTACTGACATGCAGCCATGATATTACAGACTCCAGGTCTATGTACTGGTATGTACAGCATCCAAACAAGGCTCCTGAACTTCTCATTCAGGGATATAATAAGGTTGTTCCTAAAGGAAGATTCTTAATGGATGTGAACAGAGAAGATGCCCTGACCAACCTCTCCATCAGTGACAGTAGGACAGAAGACACAGCTGTGTATTACTG
>JABFEB020000043.1:13764906-13778691 GCA_019775895.2 Stomatorhinus ivindoensis
AAGTTTGGAAGTCTGTAGCTATTGTCTCTGTAAACAGTTGGCTAACTTCTGCACACTCTGCGCCTCAGCATGCATTGCCCCCGCTCTGAGATTTACGTGGCCTACCACTTCATAGCTGAGTTGCTGTGGTTCCCAACTGCTTCCACTTTGTTATAATACCACTAACAGTTGACCCCAGAATATTTAGTAGCAAGGAAATTTCACAAATATATTTATTGCACCACACTTGAGTTCACTGAGCTCCCAAACAAATGTTTGTAGAAGCAGTCTGCATACCTAGGTGCTTGATTTTATACACCTGTGGCTATGGAAGTGAATTCAATGATTTGGACGGGTGTCCCAATACTTTTAGCAATATAGTTTATGTTCCTGTGTTCTGATAATGAGGTTCAAAGGACTTAGTCAGCATTTAAAAGCATGAGTTTGAATATTATTCATATTACCAGTTTTTTTTTCTTCCAAACTCCAGTCTGATGTGCAAGGAAATTTTATTTTCTTTCCAGTTAACGTTCCATTCTGATAGTCCTTGAAGAAGGCCTGTTTTTCTCATTTGGATTAATCACAACATGGGAACTTTGGCATCTCTTGGATGTCTTCCTTATACTTCCAAGCCTATATGTTAATACCTTCAGACAAAGCCTCCCGTGAATAGGCCAGATATGATGCCCTCTATCAAGCCACCTCTGCATCTGCAGCTGGACCAGATTAGCCGCTTCATTAGTGCAGAACTTCTCAGCTCTGATATCTGTTATTTTTGACGATCCCTTGGGAGGTATACACACATCACCATCTATTTATCAGCTATTACAAACATACGGGATATACCACATAACAAACTTAAACTCTGAACAGTCTTTAACTGCTTATATTAATTGGCTTGCATAAAGTCCATTTTAATTCTCCCTGTCCAGCAACAGAGTGCTATAAATTTTACATTTTCTAAATATTGATGGTAGTTCGCTAGGCTCTCGTTTTGGCTTTTTTTTTAATAACTAAATGTTGGTGCATTTTGGGTGCCAGGAAAGATATTTATATATTATCTCCATAACAGATCTTTCAGAATGGAACAAGAATAAATAAGTTACACCCTCAACCTATGTGCTAGAAGAATATAAATCAAGAAGACAGATATACTTGTTAAATTCTTCACTGTATCCAGCTTCTCACTGCTTTCCACCTGACTTTACTCCTCCAGCTTCTCTTTCTGACTTTATATGGGCAGAGAGGGAATTCAATTTTGTTCGCCTTTTGTTTGATGTGTTGATCTGGAAGGAGACGGTTCCATCTGAATAGAATCCCCCTCTCCTCCCCAAGGGCCACATTGGATGTTAAATAAAGACTTCTAGTGCCTTCTTGTTAACTATGATAGATCTACGCCTTGAACCATAATTAGCAAACCATAAGAGGCTTATGGTGCAACGATCTAAAGGCATCAATCAGCTCCCAGTCTCCTGGGGAAGTAGAAGAATCTCCAGCTGTAGTTGAGCCCCCCCCCGCAACCCCCTACAAAACAATCAGCATGCTGTGAAATCCTCTTGGTCCCAGAAATGCATTCAGCCAGATACCATACTGTACACATACCGGATTGTAGAAGCCAGGCACCAAAGGGGGCAAATCTGTATGAACTCCCAGTAACCAGCCTCAGCTCTAATCACTTCTCCAGGGCATCAGATTTCCCAAAATGATTCCTTAGAAACCATCACCTCCTTCTTTTTTCCTTTTCATACATTAAGCCCACTATAAACACATGTGCTATATTGGAACAGCAGTTGTTCTCCTTGTTTTATCCAGTCTTTGAGTGTAAGAGTGAGTTGTTTACTTCCAGCTTAACTCTATATAAGCAAAAAAGTCAATGTACAATACTAAAAACGCAAGTATGCATCCAATATAATGTGCAGACACAATGTGAATCCAGTGCTGTATGATATCTGTAACCCCCAGCTAGAGTTTCTTTTACAGAGCCATTAAATCAACAAAAATAGAACTTTTCAGCAGATAGTTGCTAATTAATAATAAAATAATTAAATTATGTTTTTACTAGTGGCAGACTGTTGTCATGACAATATGTAACTGCACAGTTAAATAAATATAGAGAAATTCAAAATTTATTGTGGCAAAGTTAAAATAATTCATTGGAATGGCTGATATAAAAATGAATTTAACTGAATGTGATGGAAGCATGATGGTCTAATATCTCCAGCATTGGGGGTTCAAATCACATTCCCATGTTACTTGTTGTGTGCATGCCTGGGTGGGCCCTGTAATAGGGTGCAGTCTAATCAATTTGTCCCCTGCCTTGTGTCCAGTGCTACCTGGGATCAGCTTCAGGCTCACTGTAACCAATAACTGTAAGACAGTTAGCTGGATAATTGAAATATAAGCCCAGCTGAGCTTCTGAAGGTCCAGTTGTCTACAATAGGGTTCCTAGTGTGAATATTCCAATGGCCCTGAGAAGGCTGGGCAGTTTGAGTGTGGCTGGCTGATTTCCAATCATAAACCACATACGGTACCTGGAAATTGCTCGTTTTGATTATACATGAAAAAAAAATATGGAAAACAGTAAGTTTATTAAACTCACTAAATGGGTCCTGCCAACTGATTTACAGTCAGCACCCGCTCCCTCCGGTCCATAAATATTACCAGACTGTAAAATTTTTATGTAACATAAACTAGCTTGCAGTCACCAAAATGTTGAGAGTCCCTAGTCTACGGCATTTAAACCCCTATGCAACCCAATGACCAAACGTTTAAAAACAAATGTCCCAGAAATCCTCATCTCTGCTTCTACTCATTGTCTATAATGTCATAATGGGACATTATGAGAACCATGGCCCAATCAATGGCGTATTGAAAACTAGGCAAATGGCAATTGTCATTCGGCAAGTGCTATCAGCATTGAAGATAAGTCAGTTGATTACATGAAACCCTCCCTAATTCAAGTTTTTATATAATTTAACAGTGTGTTGACATTTTGTTTATGATTTTATTGTCTGATTATTTGATAAAATGCATGTTGTGGATTCCAGTTTGCATAGTTAATTGAAAAGAATAATTGAAAGATTGATTTCCTTACTTTGAAACCCAGTTAGTTAGTAACTACTGTAAATTTTTACTTCAAAACAATTTCAACTTCAAAACAAAAAAGAATAAAATCGTCCAATAGACTTGACCTGCCAGCCAAATTGATGTTTGTGCGCACAGTTGACACGCGAGTGATGTCACACACAATTCCATGCTGTAATCCCTCCAGTGGCTCAGACAGGCCTCTAATCCCAAACTCAAAGACGTCACTTCTCTTCCATGCTGCTACATCACAGGTCATGGTGTGAACACTAGAGACCTCTGTGCCCCAACCCCTCTTGACCCCATGGAGTCGATAGATGCTGAGATCGCTACGGGTTCAATTACTCTCAACCTCATGGGAGGATTAGGTGTCTCAATAAAGGTCTTTCAGCAGGTGCAAGAAAAGCCCCCCAGTCACATATCAGGAGTGAAAGGCCAATTTCGCAACTTACACCGTGGAATGTCTGACACATTAAATGTGAAATATCTGCCTTAATAGTCTAGGGAAAATGCTTTTAGTTTCTATAGAGACAAAAGAAACACATTGGAATTTTTTCTGTACAAAATATTTTTTCCACAAAATTACACACATATCCTTCCACTTACGGCCATAACAATAGCAATAGATAGATACATAGATAGATAGATGATACCAATGATACCAAACAACACAGTAGCATGTTCTTTGTCTTTAAATAGGCTGAATGGCTGATGAAAAGTTTGAAGGCATCTGCGATACTAATTAAGGTTAAGCACATCTCGGTGCTCCGAGTAAGTTAACAATTAGCATTGTCAGCAATGTCGAGTATCTTTCTTGTGTATTTCAGTTCATAACTCGTTGAAATTTTATTATAGAAACATGAAAAAAGACTGACTAAATCCATAATCTGTCTTCTTTTCAAAACGTCCATTGTCGGAAGTATTAAAGTTTTAAAATTAGGTTAAATCGGCAAAAAAGTAAACCATGTCACCTTACTTTGTTATACCTGTATCGGGGGTTATGTAGTACTGCTCTACAAAAACATCTACAGAAACAAAAACATCAGGGGCCTGTACTAAGAAGCGGGGTTACTGGCTTATGGGGGTAACTTGTCTGATTTTTAAGGTAGTCTGGGCAAAATGTAAGTGAACGAATATGAAGTCCATATAAACTGTGGTACCTTAAATCTGACAAGTTACCCCGATAAACCAGTAATCCCGCTTTGTAGTATAGGCCACTGGGTGCCCTGGGTGAGTTATGCACTTCTGGACACTCTGGGCAAGTAAAGCACATCTGGGCATCCTGGGTAAGTTAATTAAGCACATCTGGGGCCTTGTGCCCCGGGGTCAGAGGAATGTGTAAAAAATAAAAAAATAAAAAATAAAAGCTTTTGACTGTTTCTCGGTGATCAGGAATTTTTAGGGGAAGGGGTTTGGAGATTGATATCATTTAGATAATTTTATTCTTTTATTCTGAAATATGTTTATTTTGAAAATAATAATACTGGTCAATAAGTTTGTATTTTCATTTTGCCACACGAATGAAAGTTAGTGAATCTTACTGTATTCTTTGAGCTGAATTCAAATATCTAATCAGAATTTCCCTATCATGCAAGGAATGTGAGTGACACATAATGAAACTGTAGGCTATACATGTATTTATAGTAAAGTGCATGGTGGAAGTGACTCCTCTAAAAGTGTACGATGCTCTACTCTTCTTGGCCTCATAAACATCCCTCTTAAAGGTCCAGCAGCAGTCATCCAGCATACTGGGATTCCACTTGCCTTGTCGTTTTTCAGTATCAGACATGTTACAGTCTGTAAACTCTTCCAAAATACTTGCAGGACTTTGCAGTCAACAGATAGAAATAAAACTTTTTTTTAAATAAAAATATACCTATACATCATACATTCTTAATTAGGAATTATAAACTATCAATATAGCCTTAAAATAATGTCACTTAGAAAACTATGGGTAATAGGAAACTGCATTTATGAAATCAGCATATCAAAGTTCACAAAGGACACCCATTATATGTCATATTACAAAATCTTTGTTGACCAGTGTAATTATGTACTTTTGAAATTGATGCATATTGCCTATACTTAATTGACTAACATTCAAATTCCTGAATAAAATTTAAAACAACAAGTTTTAAGAGAATAATTTAAATATCCATCATCCTTGTATATTATTTGTTCTGTCAGATAAGAAAAGGTATACTCTGTCCAGTCGATATATAATCAGCAGTCTCACCACCAAAACGTTGTGTACTGGAGCAACACCAGGGCAGTTTCAATTTCTGAAACCCTTTAATTAATTGTTATTTGTCCATAAACAGATTAGCCTTTTTCTTGGAGTACGTGCATCAGCAAATGCAATAGGGATTACCATAAGCAGTACACTATAATCAACTCCCCACCAGTCATGTTTTATTTCATTGTCTGAGCCATCCATCAAGGCTATCTTAGTATTTATTAAGTGTAGGTAATTACATTCCTTTCACTGTGCATTTTGTTCCCAGACGAAACCTTGAGGTTTTCAGGCAGCAACCCAGTATAATAAAAATCCCAGCATTACTTTCTGCTACATGAGAAACACTCCTACCATAATCACCTGGCTTGTTTGGTGATACATGGGGTAGCTTGCTTCAAACGAATCAGTGTTAAAAAGACGAAAAGGCAAATTTATATGTCATGATTAGTATTTAAATGTGCATGCAGTATGTGTATGGTCTACTAAAGCTATGAAGCCCTCAGAAACACTGTCACTGTCAGAAAAAATATGGCAAATTATATGCTTTCTCACAAAACTGGCTAAACAAACAAATAATTTTAGTCTGCTACGTTTTGCTTATCGGTACTCAGAAAATAAGATGATGGGGTAATACCACACCTTCCAACAATTAGGTTTCAGAATATGGGAAAAACCCAGTAAAAATGGGAGTGTTGTCAGGTATGGGCAACACTGCACAGCATTTAGAGTCATCCATCCATTCATTAACTTCTGCTTGCCGGGTTGCAGGGGAAGCAGCTACAGGAGAGATACCAAGACCTCCCTCTCCCCAGCTACCTCTACCAGCTCTTTGGGGGGATGCTGAGGTGTTCCCAGGCCAACAGAGAGATATAATCCCTCCAGCATGTCCTGGGTCTGCCCCGGGGTCTCCTCCCTGTAGGATATGCACGGAAAACCTCTCCGGGTAGCCGCCCAGGAGGCATCTGCACCAGGTGTCCTTTCGACGTGGAGAAGCAACGGTTCTACTCTGAGACTCTCCCGGATATCTGAACTTCTCACCCTATCGCTAAGGGAGAGCCCAGACACTCTGCGGAGAAACCTCATTCCGGCCGCCTGTATTCATGATCTCATTCTTTCGGTCATTACCCATACTCATGACCAAAGGTAAGGGTAGGAACGAAGATGGACTAATAGATCGAGAACTTCGCTTTCTGGCTCAGTTCTTTCTTAGCCATGACGAACCGGTTAAGTGCCTGCAAAACTGTCCAGCTCTCGATCACCTCTACCCTCACTCGTGAACAAGACCCTGAGATACTTGAACTCCTCCACTTGAGGCAGTACGTCTTCCTTGACCTGAAGAGGGCAGTGCACCCATTTCCGGCTGAGAACCATGGTCTCAGACTTGGAGGTATTAATCCTTATATCCGCCACTTCGCACTCGGCTGTGAACCGCCCCAGAGCACGCTGGAGATCCCCAGCAGATGAAACCAACAGGACAACATCGTCCGCAAAAAAGAAACGAGGCAATCCTGAGGCCACTAAACTGGACACCCTCACCACCCTGGCTGCGCCTAGAATTCCTGTCCATAAATATTATAAACAGGACCGATGACAAAGGGCAGCCCTGGGGGAGCCCAACCCACACTGGGAACACGTCCGACTTATTGCCGGCAATGCAGACTAAGTTTCTGCCCCGGACCCCATACTCCCGAAGCACCCCTCACAGGGGTACCCGGTGGTAAGCCTTTTCCAAATCCACAAAACACATGTAGACTGGATAGGCAAACTTCCATGCCCCCTCCAGTACCCTTGCAAGGGTATAAAGCTGGTCCAGTATTCCATGGCCATGACGAAAACTGCATTTTTCCTCCAGAATCTGAGATTTGACTATCGTTCTCACCCTCCTCTCCAGTACCCTGAAATCGACGATCCCAGGAAGGCTGAGAAGTGTGATCTGCCTGCAGTTGGAACACACCCTCTGGTCCCCTTTCTTAAACAAGGGGACCACCACCCCATTTTGCCAATCCAGCGGCACTGTCCCTGAGCTCCATGCGCTGTTGAGAAGGTGTTTCAGCAATGACAGCCCCACAACATTCAGAGCATTTAGTTACTCCGGGTGGATCTCGTCCACCCCCAGGGCCAGGCCACCACGTAGCTCTTTAACCACCCTGCCCACCTCAGCCCTAGTGATGGGCAAGCCCCCCCCCCCCAGCCCCCTCGGGCTCTGTACCCTCAGATGTCTCAAAGGTAGTGTTGTAGATCTATCTGAGGCAGGGTTGAGGAGGTCCTCAAAGTATTCATTCCACCTGCAGGTGATGTCTCCAGGTGAGGTCAACAGCACCCCCTTCCCACTATAAATAGTAGGAATCAGGAGCTGCTTCCCCCTCCTCATATTCTGTTTCAGGCTGACCGAAACTCACTTTCCATGGCCTTACTAAACTCCTCCCATGCCAGATTTTTTGATTGCTCGAGCTACGTTCCGCCTGTCCTGCCAGTATCCGTCAGCTGCCTCCAGAGACCCCCGGGCTAATCATTCCCGGTAGGCCTCCTTCTTCAGCGTGACGGCCCCCTTACCTCTGGTGTCCACCATCGGGTACGAGGCTTACTGCCACGACTGGCACCGACCACCCAGCAGTCACAGCTCTGTACAGCCGCTTCCACAATGGAGGTCTGGAACAGTGTCCATTCAGACTCAATGTCACCAACTTCCCCCAGTATGCAGTGGTAGAGCTTTTGTAGTATTGTATAGTATATTGGTAGCATTTTCCCTTTACAGTAAATACACAGAATGAACTTGAGATATGCACAGTTGCTAATCAGCAATACACCTAAATGTCACGTCAAGGGCAAGAACGGAGGTGAAGGCAGGCGTCGGGGAAAATCAAAAGAGACTTTATTACAGGAGACAACAATATAGACTGGGCAAATGAAATGGCCATGAGGGGTGAAAAGAGGGAGCGGAGGGTCAGACAGGAACACAAGGCACACTGGGGAACACATGCAGGCAGCAACATCAGTGACTGCACTGGGGATCTCAAGACAGGGAGCTACTTTAGACACCACTGACAAGGGAGCAGACAAGAGGCACCTGGGGTGATCCACACGAGGGCTGTAATGAGCGGTAAGATTAAACAAGCAGCAGGTGTGGCTTGTTAGAGCCACACAAGGGAGGGAACGAAGGGGAAAGGATGCAGGGCATGATACTGATATCTGGAAATTAATGCAACATATATAATATATTACGATATACATATAATACAGCGTGTTACAGCTGACTTGTTATTGAAATTTATGAAGATCTATATTTTTATTGATCGAGGCATCCATACATTTTCTACCTCTTTTCCAGGGTTGGAGACTGAGTAGCAGTCTAAGCAGGGGTGTCCAGACCTTCCTCTCACCCGTCACCTCCTCCAGCTACTCTGGATGGATAAAAAGGTGCTCCCAGGCCAGTCAAGAGATATAATCAAACGACAAATTAGATAAATGTTTAAATTATGGTAACATATCTGTAATTTGCATTTTAGCAATGGTTTTCAGAATAGACAAAGTTCCCTCCATCCTGGCTATAATAAACTATTCCTACACTGAGACTTAATGCTACCCAGCTTTCTTTTCATACTGGAGTTGAGTTGTAGGCTATTGTTTATTTCACTGCAAAATAAACCGGCACAAAGTAGCTCAACAGAAGAAGAAAACGGGCCAAAGATGCAAGACTAACATGATATCTCCTCTTCAAAGTCTTCAAAGATTGCACATGGCCTCATAAACATTATAAATGAAATATGCTGAAAATTCTAAATAAACTTTTCAAACTTTGGCCATGTAGCATCACTAACTTCATTGATGTTTTTAGCTTTGTCAGATATATAACCTTACTAGCTAGCCAGTAATAAGTTACTGCAACAAACTCCAAAGTTACATTTCCCAATACTAACATGTTTGTTTGACAGCTGTGAGTACTAGCAATCACGATGTTCGTTATTTTCATTCATCACAATAATGTAACAGCGTTTTATTGCACATGAATGAGCCATTAGGTATTTGGATATGACTACAATCGGATGGGTGTTGGATCCTGCCCAGGGTTGGTTCCTGCCTGTGCCTGTTGTTCCCGGGATAGGCTCCCATCCCCCATGACCCCGGTTGGGATTATGGTGATGGATGAAGGAACAATGGGTTGGTTCTGCTCCTCTCCCCCACACGCTGTCCGTTGTTGACTCATCTTAGACCAGTATTCAGGCAGCACACCTTCATGTGTTTAGAAGGAGTGGCTTCAGATGGATGTCTGAAATGAGGGGGTAGGGTTTTTCGTGGGATACTTTTAAAATCTGCACGTCTTTTCGAAATCGTGTGAATCATAATTGATTTTTTTATATATATATATAGCACCTTTCACAACAGAGTCACCCCAAAGCGCTTTCCATGGGTGTGTTGTGATCATGAAGAATAAACAACAAAAAATAGGGAAATGGAAAGACAAAGAAATAAAAGAGGAAAAGAAACAAAAACATTGACATTATTGAAAACAGAAAAGAGTGGACATCCTTGCTAAAACCCTAACCCTAACCAAGTCCATCAATGAGTCTGTTCAGTTGAAATTAAAAGACTGAGACCGATTTTGCATCCCAAACATTGGCTGGTAAACCATTCCACAATATAGGGGCCCTATATCTGTATGCTTTACTGCCCTTTGTCACTTTATTTATATATGGAACCACAAGGAAACTTGCATTCTGTGACCTGAGTGGATGATGCAACTTGTAAACTTAAAGTAATTCTGTCAAGTATGCAGGTGCTAGACTTTTAAGTACCTTAAATGTAAGTTGGAGAACTTTGAAGTCAGTCCTGAACATAACAGGAAGCCAATGCTGGGAACAAAGAGCAGGGCTTATGTGTGCAAACTTCCTGCTCCTGGTGACAATTCCAGCTGCTGCATTTTGAATACGCTACAAGATATTTAGTGTGCAGTGTGTGCTCCTAGATAACAGAGCATTACAGTAGTCAAAGCTACTATTTAAAAAAAGCATGTATAAATTTCTCTGTCTTGAATAGTAAGAAATGTTCACATGTTGCATGATGTTGCATACCTGTAGGAAGCATACCTTCAGAACTGCATCCATATGGATAAGAGGTTTGTATCCAAGATGACACCTAGGTTATAGTCTGAGGTGCTAAGTGAAAAGTATAGCCCTTTTGAGTGGAGTGCAGTTAAGTGATTATAGTCTTCTTGTCTGTGGACTTGCCACAAAACAACAGAACCTCAGTTTTCTGAGCGTTTAGTGATAAAAAAGTTTTCAGTCATCCAGGTCTTGATTTTGTTGTAGCACTTAGCTAAAGTGACAATAAATGCGGTGTGGTTAGGTGTAACCGAAATGTACATTTGGGTGCTGTCAGCATAGGAGTGATAGTTAACATTATGTTTTCTCATTATATTATCTAATGGCAGCACATAGAGAGAAAACAATAAAGGACCAAGCACTAATCCTTCTAGTTCTCCATATTTTACTGGTGACATAGACAATGGAGTATGATTATTTGACACTTGAACATATTGATAAGGATTAGTCAAATACAATTTGAACCACTTCAACACTGTTCCATACAACCCAACCTCAAATTTAAGTCTTTGTAATAGCATAAAATGGTCAGCTGTGTCAAAGGCTGCACTAAGGTCAAGAAGCTTTAGCACAGACAGGTTTGTAATTGCTGAGCACCTATGGATCCAAATTTGGTTTCTTCAGTAGTTGTCTGACGGCTGCTTTAAATTGGTCAGGCACATCACCTGATGACAGGGACACATTCATTATGGCAGTCATAAGGTTCATTAAGGTTCAGTAATTAATTAAAAAACATTAAGGGTTAGAGTTAATTGTGAGCCACTTGAACATGTTAGAAGACTAATGTTTGTAAATCCAACTGTTTTCCTCATCGTGGTGTAGGGGGTGGCAACAGCATGCTTTAAGTATACTGGCAAAACAGCACTGGCCCGGGGAAAGACTTGGAAACCTACCCCATTGTTTCTGCCAAAATATTCTATGGATCAATGACTCAGCAATTCTTGCAACATGGTACTGTAAAGTAGGACCCCCCAGGTTGGAAGGTACCCAAAATGCGACTTGGAAAGAGCAAAGAGGAGGTTGAAGTAGCTGGGGCAGTAATGATGTGGATAGGGACACCTATCTGCAGATGTGGGCCACAGTGAAACAACCACTTTGCACTGCACAAACACATACAAGACTGGAACATGGAACATGAAGGGTCTGCATGCAGGAGAACTGGACATTGTGAAAAGGGAAATGAATTGACTGAAAAGTGATGTATTGGGCATCAGTGAAATACATTGGTCTAGCTATGGTTTCTTCAATTCCGGAGAACACACGATGTATTACCCTGGCAATGACAGCACCAGATGGCGGGGAGTGGGCTTTATCATATACAAGAAGATTGCCAAAGCCATTGAAAGCTACTAAATATAATTCAGACCAAGTAATCAGAGGGAACCCATACAATGTCACAGCCATGCAAATACACATCATAACAGCAGACACACTTGAAAAAGAAGAGTTTTATGTGGAACTTCAGTGACGGCAGGCTGGGTCACGGGAGGAGCAATGATGACAGGCTGGGCAGCTGGAGGAGCCGAGGCGGGAGACGCTGCAGAGAGGTCCAGCGGCTCCTCCAAAATGGCTTCCAGGCGGGTTTACCATGGGGAGAGCAAGTGCCTGGAGCCGCCTCTCCGTCACCCTCTCTACCAACTTCCAGAGATTTTCGCACAATTCCTGCAAGGGGCACGCGTTTCTTTGGAGATCCCCACTCCGGCTGGCTAACTCCAGGGCCAGGGGATCCTCCTGGAGCTCCGGTTGTTTCAGCCAGTAAATCACCTCTTGCAGTAAGCCGATGCGCTGGACGTCGGCTTGCTGTGGTGAGTTGTCTCGGAGATTAGTCATTCTGTCACGACTGGTGGTGGGTCAGTGGCACAGGGCAGGCGAACAGAGCAGGTCGACAGGAATACGGGGCAGAAACGGGGTTTATTTGGGCATGACGCAGGACAGGACACCAACAGTATACAACAATCACATAACATCAACGACCGATCTCGGGAAGGCAGACACAGACGCTGACTAAATACTGACTAAATTAATTTTGTGGATGAAGCAGGCTTCAACTTGGCCAAGACATGGAGGAGAGGACGGAATTTCATTGGCCAGCGAGCAACCATGGAAGCTCCTGGACAACGTGGGCCCAACATCACCATGTATGTATACGGCTATATCAGAAGATGATTTGGTGGGACGTAGACCTTGTATTGGCTCATACAATGCAGAGCTCCATATTGCCTTCCTTGATGAGCTAACTGTGGTCTGTAGAGCTCTTGGTGTGACCTATGTTATTGTATGGGACAATGTCAGGTTCCACCATGCTCAACTGGTGCAGGCATGGTTTCGGGCCCATCCTCAATGGTTGAAGATTTCATTTTTCTTGGCTCCAAAACTGATCATGATGGCGACTATACCCCTGAGATCAAGAAACAGCTGGTGCTTTTAAGAAATGTGATGGTCAGCATGAATAACATACGAACGAGCAAAGACATCAGCCTAGCAACCAAAAGGCAGACTGGTCAGTGTGATTGTTTTCCCAATAGCAACATATGGCTGCAAAACCTGGACACTGGGAAAGGCAGACAAGTGAGGGATTGAATTGTGGTGCTGGAGACATCTGCTACATGTTCCATTCCAGCTAGAATGATGAACTAAGTAGTTCTGAAACGGATCAAACCAAACTCTCATTAGAGACTAAGATGACAAAACAAAAGCTCTCCTACTTTGGTCACATCAAGCAAATCACTGCAGAAAGAATCATGCGTAGAATGGTTAGAAGCAAAAGAGGAAAAGGTTGCCCAAGAACTCGCTGGCTAGACACCTTCCAGAAAGATACTGGACTGAGCGTAACAAAACTGAAAGAAGGCTTTATAGATCACAAGACATGGAAAACATTGATCCATAGAGTGGCCAAGAGTCGTATTCAGCTGAAAGTATGATGATGATGATGAAAACCCCTGGGTTTGACAAAATATAGAAAGGGTGACTTTAATCATATCATTTAGTTGGGCTTTTGATAAACATTTTTTGGAGGGATTGTGAGAGTGTGTAGAGTAGGTCTGTGGAACATTAAGATAATAATTTTGGTTTACTGCAGGTTTTTTGGTTCGCAAAATTCATCCAGTTGATCCATCCAGTACTTCTGGAGAAAAACTACAGAGGTTGCGAGGTATGGGAAGAGATGGGATTAGACGGGGAATGAAGGAGCTTATTTTTTCCTGGCAGCATAGAACTCTGTTTATGACTGGGTAAAACTTAGACTATCTGATGTTCCATCGGAGATTGCATCCTTTGGTTTGATTGTACATATTATAGTTTAACATCGTACTAAGACCTCACCTTGAATATTGTGTGCAGGTTTGGTCACCGTATCTAAAAAAGGACATTGTGGCCTTAGAAAAGGTG
>JABFEB020000043.1:13805923-13850024 GCA_019775895.2 Stomatorhinus ivindoensis
GGGTTGGCGCCCCATCCTGGGTTGTTCCCTGCCTTGTGCCCTGTGAAGGGTTGGCGCCCCATCCTGGGTTGTGCCCTGCCTTGCGCCCACAGCTTCCAGGATAAGCTACAGCCCCCCTGCAGCCCTGAGTAGCACATATGGGTATAGAACAAGCTGACCTGTTCTCCCGCTGAGCCGCCCTGCGGCGTGTCACCGTGTCACCTTTCCTGTATGTGAATGTCAGCTGAGGCTGGGATCCCACTGGGATCAGTGAAAGACCTGGCCATACCCATGCAGGTCTGGGGTGAGTCTCCCAACACCATCTTAACGCTACGTCGTTACGTAGATCTGCACAGTGGGATTCGTCTTATGAAAGAAAACATGTATCAGCTGAGCCTGGTGAACAAATAAAATTTGTGTCATGCTCCTTAATATTGTATCTGGTAAATACTAAATATTACCGAATGAAGTAAATACAAGCGCTTATTATTTACAGAAAAACAATCTTGTCAAATTTTTGTAAAGTTTTATTAATCAGTCAAAAATGTACAAGGACAATCAAAAGGGATCAGAAGACCAAAGAACAGAACATGGTTCAAACATTTCTACGCAGGCTGGTTAAATACATTTTGCCCAAAGCATGAGGGCAGATCAGTCACTGGATGTTGAACTACGGTTAATTGGAAGAGCTGGGATTTCCCGTTTACAAAGCAAAACACACCAACATTTACTAATATAGTGACAGCCATATTTATAGTTCGGTTAATAAAATGCCACTTCCTTATTACTAATACATGCTATAAAATACAAAATAAGTATTCAAAGGAAACATTCCTCAAAAAGGTAGAATACAAATTGTAAAGTAGTTAAAAAGAATGAACTCAATAAAGAATCTTACACTTTTGCTGCTATTGCTAACAATGCTAATCTATTGTTTATATTGCAATCTTTTGTTCCATTCGATGCTTCTGTGCCCTTGGCGTCGGGTCTCCATGTCGTCGTTACAGAAAGTCCGTCTCCTGAGAAGACAAATTGGGATATGAGCTAACCCTGTATGGTGCCTACACAACAATAAATATCGTACTCGGCAGTGGAGCGCGGCAGCAGTTTGGCTAATGATCGGTGTGGACGGGTTTCTCTGTTAAGTGCCCGTTCAGTCTGAGTTTCGGCTTACCTTAACTCGACAGTGCGCGGATCGTCATCAGCACGTTGAACAGGACGCTCTTCAGAAACAGAAACCTCAGGCCGAGAATCGTTAGCGACAGGAAATTAATATTCTCATCTGGAGAAAACAAAAACACCATGAACACTCACAGACACATCATTTCCAGGCACTGAATAGAGAAAAATACGACAAGGTTCAAAACTAAATGTATTTTTCCCACTATTATTATTGATACATGGAAACAAAATTGTGGTTTAATATACTTAAGTAAATGGAAAAGTATAGATAAATGATATACTAAATATAAATTATAAAAATTATATAAGTGTAAATCTTAAACTGAAGACATATTAATTATGCTCAAGTGAAGCACAATTATGTACCATTTAAAAATAATAGTACTGTTACAATTGTTACTTCTTAATTGTTACTTGTGTTTGAAATGATAATAGACAATCACTATAAAATGTATTTATTTATTATATATTTATAAATATATTTTGCATATACAATGGTACCTCATAACTCGAACTTAATCTGTTCAGAACTCCGGATCGAATCCTAAAAAGTTGGAGTTCTGATCGAATTTTCCCCATAAGAAATAATGGAAAACCAATTAATTGGTTCTTTATTATAAAATGTATTTTATTATATAATAATTACTGTTACTGTCTATCATTGTCTAAATTTATTTTTACTGTCTAAATATATGTATTCATCTAGTATAAACATCTACGGTGCTATTACATCTAATGCGAGGCTGAGACTGATGCTTTACCCTTTGTTTCCGCAGAGACGCGCCGCGTGACTCATTTCCCCACACATACAAGTTATCTTAGGTCAGCGTTCACGGTTTGACTTCTGAGATTCAGATCGAGCTCTAGGTTTTTTTTTTTCGAACTGGTTGATTTGACTTTTAAGAAATCCGAGTTCTAATGAGTTCGAGAACTGAGGTACCACTGTATTTATATTAACTTTTTTGTATTTTTAAATAATTTTTACTTAGACACATACCAGTTTCAAAAACACCCTTGAAATCCGAATCACATTTTTCGCCGTCTTCGTCTAAAAAAAGGAAAAAGACAGATAAATACACATGTAATGAAAATATGTAACATAAAGTCTAAATTTAGCTACAGGGCAACCACATAATAAATTGGTTGATTGATGATAATTAAAGACTGAAAGCGAAACCGACTGCAAAAGGATTGAAATGACTGGTTTTCGCTTTAAAACAAGGTCACACTTCGATGCAAGTAGAAACCATGCATATACTGCACTGGCTACTTGTAGACAGTAGGGGGCACTTCCTGAGCTCCACCCATACATCATGCGATATATTTTTATAAATAGATATGATACATTTCGGGTACTAGATAACTAAAAAGTATAATTCACATCCTTATTTGAATATTTGACATTTCAAATCATCAACACTGAAATCTGACTTCAAGTCTGACTCAAGGGACCTGAAGCCTAAATCTGAGATGGAGATGAATGAAACACTTCAGGTAATCGAAAGAGGACAGTTGCATTAGCCCTATCAGTCATGGTGGCATAAATGACTCTGGCCTGTAGAGATCTTGGTAGCTGAAGCTAAAGTTATTGTTTCATGTTTGCCTTATGACTGAAAATGTACAGATAACTGCTGAGGCAACAGAAATCAGACTAGTAATCGAATTGTTCTAACACCTATGAAACTGGTAAGCTTTAGTCTGGAGCAATAAATGTCTCTACGTATTTTGATGTTGAATGCCATTAGCCAGTGGGCTTTGTGTGTAAGTGTGCATGCTACTGATACAAATTATATGTTATAGATACATATATACCAGACACACACACCATGTTGGACTACAATGGCTGCAGTGAGGATCCCCCTTTTTTATTATATAAATAATGATATACAGTACTAGTATTAATAATGTCATATAAGCACATTTACCTGTTGCATTGGGGCATTTGTCATCCTTTTCCAGTATAACTACTTTATCGAAGAATGACTCTTCTGGGATCCTGTTTGGCTCTGTCTTGTTGTTTGAGAACAGTCCGTCAAGTCTATTGTAGCGGCTGAATCCCGTAGCCAGACACACTTCATTATCCTTGCCCAGTTTATAGAAGGAAGGTTCTCTAGTGTCGTCTGAAAAACACACAAAAAAACCAGCTTTTCAGAAAATGATCTCCATGTACACATGTGATAGCTAGATAAATGACAGCAAGATCAACGTTAGATCAAGCAGCGTTTGCCAGCATCGTCCTCAGCCCCAGACATTCCCCAGGATAAAAAAGTATTGGATAAATAACTTTGTTGTGCTTTTCAGAGCTGCACTTATTAAACACAAAAACACTTAAAACAGTTTGAATATATTAGAAACACACACACAGACACACACACTGAAGGTAACTGTGCTTCTTCTATTCTTTTACCAATCAGACTTGCCCCAGAAATCCACTAAAAGCATAATTTACACATTGGTTACCCAGAATACAACAACCAAAATAGCCAGGAAACATCATCATAATGTAAAAAAAACATAATATTTTATAACAGAATTCTATGCGCTTTTAAAATCATTGCTGCATTATCCATGTTTTACATATACCACATTCTGTACACTGAATCACTCTAAGGTTTTATTGACTTCGGTATATTACAGTAAGTGGCCATTCCCCAATCAGTCTGTACTACAGCAAACATAGTGAACAGCCCTGCCTTTCATGCCCAATTTAACAGGTCTAATTTACCTCTAATCTGACCTTATATTCTCCATCCGCTACACCGGACGTGATCAGCATACAGATCCCCTTGTGAAAATGCTCTGACCGTTAGGAGACCAGAAGGGCATTGGTTCAGTCTCCAGTGTTTTGCTAGAGTAAAAACTAAACCAAGCAAAACCAAGAGTTTCATTCATCTTTTACAACAAATACTCCACACATAATATTCATTAAACTTGTTTGATCCTGCATAAAGAAGGGTCCCATTTCCAAACACTAATGTCCCATAGCTTCCCGCACTCACACTATGGTTTTTTCAATACTAGAAACCTCTCCACCCTGACCACTCTTAAGGAACATTTGATGTGGATGGATGGAAGGGAAGTAATAAATAAGTCACCTCAAACACCACCAACTACGACAATCATATCCCCTTACTGATAATATTCACTATTTATTGCTAGAAGATTAATAATATATCGTCATACACACTGTGTTAATTCCTACACTTCCAATGTCATTCTCACTAGAGTCAACAAATACAAATAATGATACACCTGTGAATTAGTTTATCACTGTAACAATATAATGATATACTCACTATTTTCAACAATTAGTTTAGTTCCTGATCCGAATTTGAGTTTCCAGTTGCCTGTCGTTGAAGTCACACAGTGTGCAGACCTTGGACATTAACTCTATGTTCATCAAAGTCATGTAAATCTGGTAAATTTGCAGCCAATGGATCATATTTAAAACAACTATTGCTGCTACAATGAAAAGTATCTTATAGATAAATTTTACATGTTCACCTCCACCAGTACTGGACAAACAGAATGACCACTGACAGACACTCTCCAACAGTACTGGACAAACAGAATGACCACTGACAGATACTCTCCAACAGTACTGGACAAACAGAATGACCACTGACAGACACTCTCCAACAGTACTGGACAAACAGAATGAGCACTGACAGACACTTTCCAACAGTACTAGACAAACAAGATCACCACTGACAGAAACATTCTACTGGAAACTATATTTTATCTTGCATTATCTCCAGATGGAAAAAATCTAATTTTGCAATTATGTAGTATTAGGCCTATTTCTGACTCTATTCACCTATTTTTCCCTATTTTTATCCATAACTCAACCTGTCACACAGAGGTCATCAAAGACATCATAACCGCCATCTCCTCTCGATCATGAGCCTTGTCAGATTCAATGGTCATTTCATAAACAACACAGTCAACTTTTAAATAAAACTCACAGCACATACTTTTACTTACTGGCCAAATACAAATCTGTTTACTCCAAGTGTCACACACTGTTCAGCGGCTTAACAGATATGCATTCTGGCCTGTGTTAGATTAGTTTGAATGTTCATTTCAATGCCAGATTCTGAGCCTTTTCTTGTCGGACACACATTCCACTTTTACCCTTTGAATACAATCCAGGGTAACAGGTTCTGCTGCATGTTATTAATATAACAGTCTATATGTACGTACATTATGTAAGAGCACTGGCCCATGAGGGATCTGATCTAGAACCTTCTGCTCACACAACTCTTGGTGCTAATTTGAGAACTGAAAATGGTTTGATACCTTGCATCAAGCACTTACTGTGAAGTATTACTTAACCCTGGGTCCAAAACCTTTGGTATGAGGCTCAGGCTACAAAACGATGGTGGTGGGTTTCTTTAGAACATGTGACAATCTTGTGTCTTTGCACACCAGTGACATTAGGAGACATTAAAATCTTACTCAGTTCCACAGAGAGCTTGGTTCCGCGCCCAAAGGTCACTTTGAATGATCCATCACTCACACAGCCACACAGAGCTTAGCAAAAACATTCTTCCATTCAAGTTTCAAATGCCTTCCACAAAAACTGTGTGTCTCAAATAACATCACCATTTTGGTGTTCTCTGATGCTACATACCTGGAGTTAATAATGTATTATTACACCGATTTAATTTGACTAAATATTTTCTTATAATTTCCAGCATGGACTCAGGACCAAAAGTGGTTTTTAACGTTCAGCTTTCAGTGTTTTAGAAAGTCAATCAGTAATATATAAACACCAGGATAAAAAAAACTCCATTATACACTTAAGATCAGTTACCCATCACAAATATGAAATGTGTAACAGAAAAGGTTAACTTTTTATTTACTATTAATAACACTTACTTGTCCGTACCCAAACTTGGGTTCCTGATCCAAACGTTATCTTGTAGTTGTTATTCACACTGTGAGGTTATGCAGCTCAAAAACCGCACATATCAAAGCAACTGTGTTTACCAAATAGTGTTTTTACCACGGCACATTTTCATTATCTAAGATCACATTATACACCACAAGCTATAGTCGTCTGAATATATTTGTTGAATTTAAAGTGGAATTTAGAAAAGATTTCACATGATACACTTACAGCCCATTTTAATTCATAATGAAACACATTAAAAAGCTCTGTTCTTCCTGGAAAGAGATTCATTCTGATAATTCTGAATTCCTGTAATAGTGAGTCCATGATATAAACACCAGTAAGGTTTGTCCTTGATACTGACGCGTACTGCAAACTTAGGTACAGACAACACTATTTATTCCATTTCATCGGAATTTAAACCATTTACTAGGGATATTTGAAAAATGTGGGGTGTTTGTGGTCAGGAAGATCACAGAAAAATGTGCGTTGGTAGCTTAGATTTAGCTTAAAGGCTAAATGGATGGGCGGATTAAAACTCAGCTTGGTCTCATGGACAGAAAGATGAAGGAGGTAAACATATGCTCACAGAGTTCAATATAGTATCATTATTGTTGATTTATGCTTTGTACATAAACTGTACATCTATTCTGTTATTATTACCTTGTGCCTATGGTCAACAGGTTAGCTACCTCATTATAACAAATTTAAATATTATGACTAATTATAGTTACCTCACACAGGGCTGGGCCAGTAGCCTCGCAGTACATAACCATCCACCCAGAATTATTACTTCACAAATACATTAATGGCTAAAATACTAATGACATATATCGTTTATTAATAACTTGAAGAAGCTACTCACTTGACTGAATCCAGACTTTTGTTCCAGACCCAAAAGTTATCTTGAAGTTATTCTCATTCACACAGTAGGAGAAGGAGGGTCAAAAACCAAAAGTGCTCTGCCCAAGTCTTTATGGAAAGACATGTTTTAAATAAATCAGCTTCTGCCATATAATTATGGCTACTTGGTATAAACAATAACAGCTAACACCGTATAAACCCTGCATGATTTCACATATAAGTCCAATATCAAAAATATCCACTCCACCTTTCCCATCTTTAATTATTAGGCTGTAGTAAAGGTATAGATACTACCTTGTTATGTCGTCTATCTTTTGCATGAATTCATCCTGGGTACTGAACCAACAACCTTCTGGCTGCAGGCTGGCATTCACAGTCCACTAATTAGCCCTGCCCTGGTCTTTTCCGTAAGAAAGAAATATATCAATAACGTTTACGTAAAAGCAACTTCTTAATTGGTTCGACCAGCTGACGCTGTTTAAGAAAATCACTGTTTTCTTTCTTACTTGGTTCCACCAGAAGCCTGGTCCCACTTCCAAAGGTCATTTTCACTCCCGCATTCACACAGTGTCATAGAGCTCAACGAATACATTAGGACCCTACCTGCCCAGCCCAGGCTCCCTGGTCCCTCAGCACTTAGCTGCCGTGCTTCTTAATAACCAAACGCAGATCTACAGAGTCAGCCTGACCATCTCAGCAATCACACACCGAGACAGAAGTCATGAAATCCCGAGCACTTAGCAGAATAATCACTCTACTTCCAGGACTTAATACGACTTTGTTATAGTTCACCCACTGCTTTACTCCACTGCATTAAATTCCCACAGAAAAAATTTCTGCAGAAATGTAGCCTATTTGTATGTATGTATCTGGGAAGTGTTCACACCACTCGATGGCCGCCACAGCTTGGAGCAAGCAGTACACAGCTATACACAGCTATACACAGCTATACACAGCCAAATGTTGATGATCAGTATTAAAATGAATGACTGACCTTTTCATGCAAGATACAAACTTTTTATCACAGTAAATGCACATTCATCCACAGCACAGTCATTCCTGATGGAGTTATATCAGTCTCAGTCTCAGTATCCTCCACAGATCAGCCACTATATACCCAACACTCAGTCATCCCAGTATTTTAAATATACACCTGGAGATAAATAATCAAACTTACTTGGCAAAATGATTAACTTGGTTCCAGAGCCAAATACAATCTTGTTGTAGTCATTCACACAATGACTCTGTCTGTTACAATAACTTCCTATGGCAGATTTCCTAATCTAAGTCATATATGCCCATATAACTGGAGATTTGAAATAAGACAAGTGACCACTTGTGTTTGTTTCTTCTAATTATTAAAACATTTGCATATAGACAGGGCTGTTAATTGCCCTTATTGATCCATGGATCTATTCAAATACAGGTCATCTTCGACTTTGAAAAATCACACATAAAATCACTTTGAATAATCACACATAATTTTCTTCCAGAACATTATAAAACACACATAACTACTGCAATGTAAGTTCCTGCAAAGATATTCCACCTGCACCTTTCAGTAAGTATTAAGTGGGGTTAACAGTCCAATCGAATACATCCAAAGACAAAATTTCTAATTTATTTTTTACATTTTTCAATTTTTACCAAATGTATCTTGGCTTATGAGAGACTCACTTGATTGAACCCACAGCTGTGTTCCAGATCCAAACATTATCATGATATTAGATATTATTATCAGTTTATTAGTGTTCATACAGCACAATGGTGTGATTTCAAAACTGTACAGTATTATGGTTTCTGCATCTATGCTTCCACATTTGCCAGTTCCCATAAGATAATCCCCATGTTCCTGAGTAAGTCTAATTAAGCCCACAGTCCAATGAAAGCCTCAGATGAACAGTCGTTTAGCTTATCGAATAACTACATGGAAATTGTCAAGTATTTTCCTGAATGCCGTATGCTACAATAGATGACAATAGATTACAATACAATACATTTCAATAGATTTTCTTTCTTACTTGATTCCACAAACAGCTTGGTTCCTCTTCCAAAAAAGAGCTTATATCCGTCATTCACACTGTCAGAAGGAGCTCAGCAAAAACACCCTTAGTAAAGTCAGCCATAGTCCCCCATGGGCAAAATGAAACCTACTGCATACTGAACTACAACACTTACACGCCTGCAAATCAGTTCATCGCTGTGAAAATTTCATGTACAAAGTCATACTCACTAGGCTGAATGGTCAGTTTAGTTCCTGATCCAAATGAGAGTCTCCAGCTGCCCCCCACCCCCCCAGCACTCACACAGTGTGGGGGCCTTGGACACTAACCCTCATCCTCACACTGTCTGACAAGCCAGAATGATTCCAAATGATTCTGAGGAAATAGTTGGAGTTTCAGTCTCGAGCTCAATTCTGGTGATTCTCCCTGGTTCAGTACGTTTTTATTATCTGCCGTTACAACTTAGTCTGTCTTACTAACACCATACTACAATATTAAACTACGATCTTATTTTAGTAATATTTAATGTTGTGCCATTTCTGTATCTTATTCCTTTTCCATTTCTATTCAAACTGTGGAGAACGTTCTTTAATTATCCAACGTATCCTTAATGTTGGAAGTAAGAGATATACTCTAATATGTAAGACATTACATCAATCTTTTTATCTTACTTGATTCAATGAAGAGTTTCGTCCCACTTGCAAATATCAGCTTTCCCGCTGCACCATTCACACTGTCACATGGAGCTCAGCAAAAACACGGGAGCTGAATCGCCACTAGGTGAACGCAGCCCTCTGGTACCGGACTCCCCACAAATACGCCACAACATTGTCATTATCGTTTTAACTGCCTGAATGTTATTCAACTGAAACAGCTAGAATATTATGACATTTTCTGTGTGTTACTGTATTAAAATAGCTACCATGTCAGTGGTTTTAAGGAAAAGCATGTGCTCTCTCATTTTTATGCCGCAAATGACAAATAAGGGTGAAATTTGTACTTTCTCATGCATAATCATTTTACTCTGAAGCTGAGTATGATCCTGACATCTTTACCCAGACTTTAGATACCACTTAAACATCTCTACACAATGTCTATCTCTGAACATGTCTGACAACATCAATCAGACTTCCTATCCGATCAAGAAATTGGTGTTAAACTAATATACTCAAGACACCTTAAATAAAGATAGTTATTTTGATTGATATAAAGTAATCGATGAATGTTTGCCTCTACTTACTTGGTAAAATAATGACTCTTGTTCCAGATCCAAAAGTAATCTTCCCATAATTATTCACACAATGGTTTGCCCTACTGCAATAAGGATCTAGCATCTGAACTGGTCAATATCAAGACATCTCTGGCACAGATACATGCATTGCCATGGTCATATTAATTTCAAATTAATAATATAATGGTTTCATTAAATAAATCATCAAAAATTTATTTTCTGCCTTCCCTAGACTAAATTCTACCAGAATAGCAAAATTGCAAATTTGTTCAGAGGTTAACAATATTTTTGCAAGAACACTAGTTTAATGTAAACAATTACTCACTTGACTGAACCAGAACTCTTGTTCCAGATCCAAAGATTATCTTGTAGGTATTAGTATTCACACAGTGTCAGGGAGAGAATCAAAAACCACAGTTCAGCACCCTGAACCTCACATAACCCAGGCTGTAGCTGTAAATGTCAACAATTCTTTTCCAATTCTGACCCGGAGTGGACAGCATTTGGGCTATACGTTTATTGTACAATACCAATTTAGCGTAATTTCAGATTTTTTTTAATCCATCCATCCATCCAATCTTCCAATTTTTTGTCCTGAGCATGGTCAGGGTGTTTTATCTTTACGGTATAATCCAGATTTAAAATAACAATTAAAATCAATACCAATCAATTGCATAAAATAAGGTGGATACAATGAAAAACAATCAATTTATCAGTAAAATCTTTCAGCCTGTTAAAACATTTTATATTTGCTCTAATCAGACCAGTATGGTCCCATCACTGAAAATGAAAGTCTTTCCAGAAAAAAAATATTACACCCAATAAGCATAACTGATAACTTAAAGATTAAATAGTAACGCTTAGCAGATGGCCATTCCATTGCTGTACTCACTGGTTTCAACTGTCAGTTTGGTTCCAGTTCCAAATAAGACTTTCCAGTTGCCTGAACCAGTCACACAATGGGGAAGTCTTGGACAATATCCTCTTAGTGAAATAACTGTTACATCTTTCCTTTTGTTTACTTGAACACATTCTTACTACCCTTTACCAAAAATATAGAAAATATTTTTAAATTATATTTTACCTGAAGAACTGAATATATCCATCAACCCCAGTTTCCACTTTAGTGAGAAAATTTTTCATCACCAATGATAATGACAATAGCAATAATGCTGAATTTTAGTGAAATATAAAAATATGTTTATATTGCTATTTTAACAATGTATAATAGTAAAAAGTAAAGTCTTACTTGATTCCACAAAGATTTTGGTCCCACTGCCGAATATCAGCTTCCTAAGTCCCTCATTCACACTGTCAAACAGAGCTCAGCAAAAACACCAGCAGAGCACCAAAATGGCCACTGCAGTGCGGCCGGACTCTGCTCCCTTAATATATGTCACACTGGAAACAGAAGATGATAACCATGCTGCACTGGACATCCGAAATGACATCACGGCCCAAACAATGAGCATCAGCACCCGTAAAACAGCGTAAACCTCAAATCCTCTGGACCAGTGTTCCTGAACCCCAGCCTGGTCCACATTTCTGCTCCCTCTCAGCTCCCTGCTAGACAGTCCACATTTCTGCTCCCTCCCAGTTCCTGGTAAACATGGACTGTGTGGCAGGGAGCTAAGAGGAAGCAAAAGCGTGGAGAGTCTGGGATTCCCTAAGGACGGGGTTGAGATACACTGCTGTACTCTGTCCATTGACATGACCCATCTCCTACATTGACAGGAATTTACTATCTCCCCTGAGATCCAACATTTGACCCTAACATATATCTATAAAACAGCAGCAATCGGGCTTAATAAATAGCAACTTAAATACAACATTTGTATTACAAATTGAATACAAGATTTGTATTTTATTTCATTACATTTCAAATTTCTCTCATTATGAGAGAATTCAGTGATACAAGCCAAAAGTTAGTTTATAAGCATGATTGGTAATATTTTCCCAAAGGAGCTTTAAAATCAAGATTTTGACAGTGGACGCTGTTTAAGAAAATCACAGTTTTCTTTCTTACTTGGTTCCACCAGAAGCCTGGTCCCACTTCCAAAGGTCATTTTCAGTCCCACATTCACACAGTGTCACAGAGCTCAACGAATACAGTAGGACCCTACCTGCCCAGCCCAGGCTCCCTGGTCCCTCAGCACTTAGCTGCCGTGCTTCTTAACAACCAAACGCAGATCTACAGAGTCAGCCTGACCATCTCAGCAATCACACATGAGACAGAAGTCATGAAATCCCGAGCACTTACTTGGTAGAATGACAGCTCTAGTTCCAGATCCTAAAATGAGTTTGTTATAGTTCCCACACTGCATTACACCACTGCAATAAGTTCCTCTGAGAGATGTCTGCAGAAATACAGCCTAATGTATGATGGATTAATCTGGGAAAAGTCAAACTGTCATTTTGGAGAGGAAAACCGACGTAAAGGTCACCATAGCTGGGAATAAGATCTCCATAAATATAAATAGCCAAACACTGATGATCAGTATCAAAAAAGACTCACATTACCATATAAGCTGAATGTATAACTACATCAAGAACTACAAATTGCTTTAAAGAAATTATTAAACATATTAATAGGATTTTGAAAAAGATTTCTAAACACTGAATTACTCACTTGGCTGAATCCACACTTTCGTTCCAGACCCAAATATAATCTTGTCATTGTTACGATTCACACAGTGTGAGGACGACCATCAAAAACGTATCTGAGCATCACCAGTGTGTCACACCACAGGACACACAGGAGTGTCACAGATCATTTCCACAATAACGTGACAAATAACAGAATTCTCATGTGACTTTGGAATAGAGGAGAACTGTCCCGGCATGAAAGGCACTTCTAAATCAGAGCAAAGTCCTGCCATTTACCTTCACATCAGCCTGTTCACACACACTTCTGTCTAATCATGTTAGAATCTGTCAATAAAGGAATATTTAAGTCATACTTACCCTTTTGAACTATCAGCTTTGTTCCAGAACCAAAGACCAGTTTTCCAAAATTACCAGTATTCACACAGTGTTACAGAGCAGTATCCAAACCTCAGAGCTACAGGCACTAGGTCCTGACCCTCTGCTTATATAACTGCAAAACACTCCACAACAAGCTGTAATAAACTCTCTAAGAAACTCTCTGGGCATAATCAGGTCACTCAGAACAGCAAATATAAAACAAATACATGCTAATCAATCAAATTAAAAGCAATAACTTGCAATAAGTCTAACTGGAATTCTTTTGAATGTCACCAAGTAATTAAACAACAAAGAATCTCAGATTTTTCCTCCGATCTCCTAATTAATATTAACGTGGTTCTTTTCAGTGATGAATATATTTTCATTTTTTTCACTGATCTGACACAAAAGACAAACTGAATTATTATGTAACAATATGAATAAACCAGATCATCACTTACTGGTCTGTATGATCAGTCAAATTCCTTCACCAAACGTTAACTTCAGTCCAACACCAGCATTCACAAAGTGTTCCACTACAGTACACTATACACTGTCCATCATCATGCATTTACACTGATCTCACCCTACAGTCTAAGCACTCATTTAATTAATAATCAACTCAACATTATTGCGATGGGAAAAGGGAGAAAAAATAAATTCTACTGTGAATGTCATTGTATATAATTATTGTTGGTTTCCAGTTTTTTTTTTATATAACAATGAACAAGATGACTGGTGGCCAGACACAGCCTGGGAGAAAACAGTATATTAAACATCATAATTAAAATACTAATTAAACAATCACAATGACTTGAAACACAGAAAGCGCAGGTTGGCACTTACTGGTCTGTATGATCAGTCGAGTTCCTTCACCAAATACTAACTTGTAAGCATTCACACAGTGTCACAGGCCAGTATGTAAACCTCAGACCCTCTGCATATATAACTCAAAAATTCTATACAACAAATTGACTGATTCACTTATCATTTCCTCTCTAATCATCTGACCCCTCAAAGAAAGTAAATTAAAGTGTAACATTACATATAACTCAGGTCATTACTTACTAGTCAGTATCACCAATCGTGCTCCTTCACCAAACGTTAAGCTCTACACCCCAGTGCCAGCAATTACAGTGTTATATTTCAGCACACATAAAATGTCTGCCATGTTTGCCTGATCTCACACTACAGTATAAAGGTATGTCAGGTAAATAGAAGGGAAATCCTAAATCAACAGTTTCAAAAACAGATATATTTGTGTTTCATGGCTTGCCTCTGTTTGTATCATGTCATCTTGCAGTCACTGTACATTTTTGCACAATACATGCCACACTGATCTGACCCCAAAGAGAAAGTGAATTAAACAACAAAGAAACAGACAACACAAGTTAGTACTTACTGGTCTGTATGATCAGTCGTGTTCCTTCACCAAATATTAACTTGTAAGCACCACCAGTATTCACACAGTGACACAGAGCAGTATTTAAACCTCTATACTACAGGTAGTCGTCCTGAATATCTACACATCCGTGCAATAGTGACACCATAAACCATAATGAAGTCTGAATGTTCTTTGTTATTAATGCCTTTACACGTAAACTGCTGAAATAAACAAATATACGACTTAATTGTTAATTTTTAAATAAATGAAGGAAAATATCTTACTAGGTTCCACGTAGAGTGTGGTTCCACGTCCAAAGATGATCTTTACTTGATTATTCACACAGTCACTAACAGTGTAGCAAAAACCACCTCCACACTCAATCACACAGACTATACAATATTAATACGTATTCAAAAAAATATGCATGACTTTATATAGTGCTACACTCTTTCTTTATATTTTATCTCGCGATATGTAGGTTTATAGTAGATTATATCTAATGTTATTGTATTTAAACGGCTAACTAAGCAGAAAAGTTTCTGGTAAGAAACCGGGATGTGATTACTCACTGGAATTCACCCATAACCTGGTTCCAGACCCAAACGTCAGCTTGTTAAATCCAGCACCCCTCACACAGAATGGAAGGCCCATACAAAAACAGCAGTCCACCATTTGGTCTCTTCAACCAGCTATAGGCATTGGGCTCCCTACGGCTCCTGTGTTACGATGACTGTAATCACTGAAACGCCTTTGACTGACAAATCAAATCAACACGGCACCTGCCTTTTAGTGTTAACAGCGTTTAATGTCTGTGTGGAGCCCGATGGAGCCACAGTCGCACTTCATCCTTCAGTCATGTTTAGGACATGGTCACGGAGGTATGAAGCCTTGGTCACGGATATACAGATATAAAGCCTTGATGTTCTAAAGTGTATTTCGGCGCAAAAAAATATTTCCACCCAAAGGATGATTTGTAAATGACACATGATCTGTTTCAGACGGAGAGCCCCAAATGACAGGGTACGAGCAGCCAAATGGGACAAAAGCTCCTCACTTACGAATGTCAGAATGAAAAGATGTCGCAGTGCCAGAGGACAGAGAGATGACCGTCATAAACACTGGATTACTTACTCGTGTTTATGAAAAGTCGCGTTCCTTCCCCAAATGTTAGCTTTGCACCCCCAAAGCCAGTATTCACACAGCATTACAGGGCAGTCTGTAAACCCCTCTACAGGTACCATATGGGGCAGTCTGTAAACGCCTCTACGGGTACCATATGGGGCAGTCTGTAAACCCCTCTACAGGTACAGTACGTCATACTATCTATTTCCTAACACAGGAATATTTGGAAAACAAGTTCATGTATCAGATTATTATCAATATACAGAAATAGTGTATTCAATTACCCTAAGATTTACAGATATATAGATAAATAACAAGCCACAAAATATGTAAATAGCAAATAAATGTTTTCAGAGTAAGTTAGCACTTACTTCTTTGTATGATCAGTCGTGTTCCGTTTCCAAATATGTACTTGTAACCACCACCAGTATTCACACAGTGTTACACTGCAGTACAATATACACTGTCCATCATTATGCATTTACACTGATCTCACCCCACAGTCTAAAGCACTCATTTCACATATTTAGACCAAACAGTTTTACTTTTGGTTTCTGTAATAAACAGATGAATTTGCTATGAATTAATGTTATTGGAACGATTTGTCTCTCAACAAAATTAAGAAAACAGGTGCCCAGCCTGGAAGAAAAGAGTAAATTAAACTTAACCAACACATATCACACATCATCACTTACTGGTCTGTACGATCAGTCGTGTTCCTTCACCAAAGGTTAACTTCCAATTATCAGTATTCACACAGTGTTACGCAACAGTACAATATACACTGTCACTCATCGTGCATTTAGACTGATCTAACTGTAAACAGAAAGTGAATTATAAAATAACACAGGTAAGACATGTAATAACTTACTGGTCTGTATGATCAATCGTGTTCCTTCACCAAATATTAATTTCCATCCACCAGCACCACCAGTATTCACACAGTGTTACACTACAGTACAATATACACTGTCCCTCATCATGCATTTACACTGACCTCACCCTGCAGTCTAAAGTACTCATTTCATAATTAATCATCTCAGACTTATAACAATGTAAATCAATGGAAATTATAAATGTTACCAGTTGAAAAGCACAATTAATATGCATGTTTTATGATTAGTCTCTGGTTATCTTGCAGTTGTCAAACATTACTGCACAATTCATTTCACCCTGATCTGACCCCACAGTATAAAGTAAATTAAACTGTAACATCACAGACAACCCAGGTCATCACTTACTGGCCTGTACGATCAGTCGTGTTCCTTCACCAAAGGTTAACTTCCCAATGCCGTCATTCACACCGTGTTACAGTACAGCACAATAAACATCAGATATAACTATGCCACCAGTCTGACCGTTTGCTACCTTCTGCTGGCTGCTATATCAGACGTTTTTAAAGGACACCGTTACCCAGGATCTTCAGTGGTAGACTGTGCTACTGTCTTCGTTACAGTGTTCAATGACCTTAGAAACGAAATGGATGACAACAGTCCAATTCTGAAGACTGGCATAATTGTTGAGTCGCACGCCGAACAGACAGCCGCTTGGTCTGTGACAGTGTCTAGCTAAATACATTAATAACACCTAGCTGACAAGAACTACAGTCAGCTACTGCATCCATAACTCAAACCCATCAGTCTTCACACACTTGCTCATTAAATAAAGGACTTTACTTCAGACATTCAGAAATATCCCCTGTTCCCAAAAACATGAGGTAGAATCAAACTTACGGTTTTCCACTAATAACTTTGTTCCGCCTCCAAACAGGAATTTGCCTCCGTAATTCACACAGTGTTTGACACCCCGACACAAACTATCAGGTCTAGATGCAGAACATAAGCAATTCAACTGTATTAAACCCACTTCCTGTTCTGGATATATGCTGGTACTGATCTACAAATCAGTTTTCATTATACTACAGCATAATAGTGACATAAACGATAATATTGTAAATATAAACCAGCACTCACTTGTCTGTATGATCAATCGTGTTCCTTCACCAAACGTGAACTTGCGGATATTAGTATTCACACAGTGTTACACTACAGTACAATATACACTGTCCATCATCATGCATTCACACTGATCTCAGCCCTCAGCATAAAGCACTCATGTCATGAATAGTGATTTCATACGTATAACAATGTAAATTGCTGGAAATTATAAATTCTACAGGTTGAAAAGCATGTAAATATATATGTTTTATGGTTTAGCTCTGGTTGTATCATGATCAATAATCAAAGATTATTGCGTTCATTTTACACTCATCTGACTCCACGAGGAAAGTGAATTAAACTGCAACATCACAGATAACACAGGTCATCACTTACTGGTCTGAATGATCAGTCGTGTTCCTTCACCGAATAGTAACTTGCGAGCACCAGTATCCACACAGTGTTACGCTACAGTACAATATACGCTGCAGACGTAATATGAATAGAAAGGATATATCCTGCCATTTTACATATATGTTATAACGATCAATCTATGACATTTTAAATATTACTATTTAACACTTACTGGTCTGTATGATCAGTCGTGTTCCTTCACCAAAGATGAACTTCCAACCAGAACCAGTATTCACACAGTGCTACACTGCAGCACAATATACACTGTCCATCATCATGCATTTACACTGATCTTACCCTACAGTCTAAAGCACCGATTTTATGGGGAATAATCTCATTATAAATTCAACAAGTTGAGAGACATTACATATGTGTGTTTTATAGTTTGCATCTGCTTTTATCATATTATCTTGAAGTTATCATACATTATTCATTTTACACTGATCTGATGGCTAAAAGTGAATTAAACTGCCACATCACAGGTTAGACAGGTCATCACTTACTGGTCTGTATGATCAGTCGTGTTCCTTCACCAAAGGTTAATTTCCCAACACCAACATTCACACAGTGTTACATGACTGTACAAAATACACTGTCGATGCAATATCAGTATATCAGATATATCCTTCATATTACATATATGTAGGAACAATTAATCTAATACTTTTTAAATACATTTTATATCTTGTCTCATAAAAACAAAATCTATTTATTTCATACTGTACAAGATCCTAGAAAATCTTATGAGGGTTATTTACAGGGTGATATTTTAAATAATATATATTTATAAAGTTCTGGTTAAACTTACGTTTTTCAACCATCAACTTTGATCCATCTCCAAATATCAGCTTGCTATCAGCATCTCCGTAATTCACACAGTGTTTGGTGGCTTAACAGAAACTACCAGCAACACACACAGAATAATAATATTGGCATGAAGTATTTAAGCAAATTATTAATTTGCAGGATTTAGTCGGAAAAACGGTTTGATTAATTAACATGACTAATGATATTTGGAGAATAAGAATTAGAATGAACTGTATTAATCCTGGGGGGATTCTACAATCTAGGGAAATTTTGATCACTTTAAATTAAAATAAGATTCTCTAATTATTTTGACAATAAATGTGTTACAGTATTACCACTGGCGTCAAAGATGAAAAGACACAAATCAATCAGCTATTACCGTCCTTTAAACAATCATCTCTAATCATTTTCAATACAATTAAAATATAAATAAAAGCACAGAACGTGCAGTATTCTTCGCAGATACTTTCGATCAACACACAAATCACTGAACAAACACATTATATTCATGATATACAGCGAATATATTATTATACCTGTTATAAGTATTATGAAAACATGTGACCCCAACAGAGCCGGGGAGAAAACAACTAACAAGTTATCACTTACTGGTCTGTATGATCAGTCGCGTTCCCTCACCAAACGTTAATTTGTTACCAGCACCAACCTTCACACAGTGTCACAGAGCAGTATGTAAACCTCAGACTCTACGGGCACAAGGTCCAGAACCTCTGCATTTATAACTACACAATACTGCACTTCTCTCACTAATAACCTCCCTAACTGAGAATAATGAGGTCAATATAAATATTCATAATAATTAAAGTACTAATGAAAAGAATGCAATGACTTGAAATTGATAGATGACACAGGTTAGTACTTACTGGTCTGTATGATCAGTCGTGTTCCTTCACCAAATATTAACTTGTAATTACCACCAGCATTCACACAGTGTCACAGAGCAGTATGTAAACCTCAGACCCTACAGGCACTAGGTCCTGACCCTCTACATAAATAACTCCAGAATACGCCAGCAGAAACTTCTCACACTAATAACCGTTTCAACTGAGAATGATCAAGTTAATATAAAAATATACATAATAATTAAAATACTAATTAAACGATCACAATGACTTGAAACACAGATAGCACAGGTTGGCACTTACTGGTCTGTATGATCAGTCGCGTTCCTTCACCAAATATTAACTTGTAAACTCCAGTACCAGTATTCACACAGTGTTACACTACAGTACAATATACACTGTCCACCATCATGCATTGACACTGATGTCCCTGCTCAGTCTAAACACTCAATTAATTAATAAACATCTCAGACTTATGATAATGTAAATGAGAGGGAAATCATTAATTCTACAGGTTCAAAAGCATAACAAATATGTATATTTTATGGTTACCTCTATTCTTCTTTCAAATGTGACCAATATATGATGTTTACATACTGCTCTTAAATATTTGCTTACTGATCATTTCCTTACTTTTGATGGCAGAACAGAAGCCACCAGACCTCAGATTAATTAAACTTTTTTGATATCATTTATTGGCCTGAATTGTATGAGGTTTTAATTAGGATATACGAGTATTTACTTAGCATTTTCACTGTGGCTATCAACTCCCAAAGCCTAATTTTCACCGGAAATACAGCCAAATAACAGATGAATAACATCTTCTTTCTCACTGCAGTGTTTATGGAATAATTTGTATATGCAACAATACTCAGCATCAAATGTACATTTTGTCACAGTTCATTTCCTGGACTTTACACTGATATGACCCAACAGAGAAAGTAAATTAAAATGTGATAACACAAATAACACAGGTCATCACTTACTGGTCTGTATGATCAGTCGTGTTCCTTCACCAAATATTAACTTCCATCCAGCAGCACCACCAGTAGTCACACAGTGCTACACTACAGTACAATATACACTGTCCACCATCATGCATTTACACTGATCGCACCCTACAATCTTAAGCACTAATCTCATAAGTAATCATATTTAAATGTTTTATGAATATACAATAGTAAGCTATGGTCACGTTTTCCACAATTAACCAACTGGAATAAACATGACTGAAATAATATTGCAGCCTTGCAAAATTATTTTATTATACGATTCTTTTAACAACTTTTATCAATAATGTAAGAAAACTCTAAGTTAAGTTCAAACTTACCATTTTCAACAATCAGCCTTGTTCCATCACCAAATGTGATCTTATCAGCATAATTCACACAGTGTTTGATGGCTCAACAGAAACTACCAGGTTTAAATAACGCATCATGTCTGGATAACTTAACGAATAAATTAAGCATAGATATAAAATTAGTACAAATGTAATCATTTCATATATCCTTGAGCAGACAGATAGGTATATATCTTGAGAAGCGTAGTGTACTATAGAGTATACCAGAAACAGCCAACTGTCCACAAAAATTCCTCTAGTCAAATAGTGACATAAATACTACTATTGTATATTTATTACAATAGTCACTTGGTAAGTGGTGGGCCTCATACTCACTTCCCAGCACCACCGACACACGGTTTAATAGCACTGTCTCCATAACCGGGATTAAAGTGGAATTGTCACTGCTGTTAAATCACAGAATTGTTTGGAAAATTATATTATAAAAAACTCAAACGTAGCAAAACAAACTTTTGGTCAAACTTACGATTCTCAACAATCAACTTTGTTCCACTTCCAAATGTGATCTTAACTCCAGAATTCACACAGTGTTTGATGGCTCAACAGAAACTACCAGCTCCAAAGACAGAACATATATTAAATGCTATTAAACCTATTGTATGTAATGCACTTAATCATGTTTAAAACTTTATACAGTGTAACGCACTGAATTACTTACTTTGTTGAACTACCAGCTTTGTTCCTGAGCCAAAGGCCAGTTTTCCAGCAAAACCAGTATTCACACAGTGTCACAGAGCAGTAATCAAACCTCAGACTCCACAGGCACGAGGTCCTGACCCTCAAGAAATCCTTGTAGTTATAACATGAACCTGGACCCATAAACTGATGCATACAGTGTATTGTACCGCAAAAACAGTATATTGGTAAAATTTTAAATTGGGATTAGCAGCAAATTCGAAAACAAAAAATGTTTACACAGATTCTGTTTTTAATTATGAACATGGTTATTTATGATGTAATATATGCATGAATGTGAAATGTTCATTTCTCATTCTTACACTGACCAGATCCCATTGAGAAAAGTAATTAAACTGTAACATCATAGATAACACAGGTCATCACTTACTGGTCTGTATGATCAGTCGTGTTCCTTCACCGAATATTATCTTGTAACCAACAGTATTCACACAGTGTTACACTACAGTACAATATACTCTGTCCATCATCGTGCATTTACACTGATCTCACCCTACAGTCAAAAGCACTCATTTTTAAACCAGTTTTGTCATATTTGACAAATATTTTTTACACTGTAGTTTACAGATACACTTGTAAACATGTCATGCTCAAACTTGCCATTATCAACAATTAACTTTGTTCCATCTCCAAATATGATCTTGCCAGCACCTCCAAAAAGTGTTTGATGGCTTAACAGAAACTACCAGTACCAGATACAGACCAGATATTAACCTGCATTTGAACCCACTGAATCATTGGTTTATGCTGAATATAGATCTCGTTTTCTAGTACTCTGTACAGTGCATTTGTATAGGGCGTGTTTCATAGCCAGAATCAGTGTGACAGGAGACCCACAGTGTCTGGGTAACTTAATAAATAAAACAGATCTCATGAAATGAAGTGCTATACACATCATATCAGAAACAGCCAAACTTCCGCAAAAAAGCCTCTGGTCAAACAGCGACGTACATATCAATACTGTCAACTTAAGCCAGTACTCACTTGTCTGCACAATAAGTCGCGTTCCTTCACCAAAAATCAACTTCCCAGCTGCACCACCAGCATTCACACAGTGTTACGCTACAGTACAATATACACTGCAGACGTAATATGAATAGAAAGGATATACCCTGCCATTTTACATATATGTTAGATTACACCACACCACAAAAGACACTGTAGATGTAATGACAATGTATTGGATACATCCTGTAATTGCACACAGTCTAACACATTGTAAGCTTGCCCCCCCCCCCCCCACAAAACCAGCATGAAAGTGCTACTGTCGCCACTGTCCTGTTATAGGATCTTTTTCAAGACTGTATTTAAAAAACAAACTTGAATGTAGAAAAGTACAATCTACTGCTCAAACTTACCATTTTCAACAATCAGCCTCGTTCCATCTCCAAATATAATCTTACCAGCATAATTCACACAGTGTTTGATGGCTGAACGGAAACTACCAGCTCCAGATACAGACCAGAAATTGAACTGTACTGAACCCACTAAATTATGGGTTTATGCTGAATATAAATGCCATTTTCTAGTACTCTGCATGGACAGTGCATTTATAAAAGGTGTGTTTTACAGCCAGAATCAGTGAGACAAGACACCCACAATGTCTGGAAAGCTTAATGAATAAATTATACGTTGATATAAAAATGAATATGAACATAATATCTGCACTGCTTACAGATTTGAATATAGTTGAAGGTGTTTAGGTATTCTGCCAAGTTAGCCAAAGATAATCAGATGTCATGAAATGCAGTGTATTGTACATAACATCAAAAACAGCCAACCTCTAACAAAAAAAGGAAACCTCTGGTCAGATGGTGATGTAAATATTAATACTGCAAATTTACGCCAGTACCAGTACCAGTACCAGTACCAGTACTCACGTGTCTGTATGATCAGCCGTGTTCCTTCTCCAAATGTCATCTTCCCAGCACCAGTATTCACACAGTGTTATATGGCAGCACAAAATACACTGGATGTAATATCTAAGGCACTGGAAGAGGGTCCTGTCAATCTATCCAGGATTCCAGTGATAAAGTTAAACATAACTCACCATAAAAAACACAAACCTCTGATCAAACTTGTGATTTTTGACTATCAGCCTTGCTGCACCTCCAAATGTGATCTTGTTACCAGCATTTAACGGCTCAACAGAAACTACAGATATAGACCAGGTACTCAACTGTATTAAACCATGTCATGCACAAAATTATGTTTAAAACCTCATAAAATATAACACATTACAATACTTACTTTGTTGAACTATCAGCTTTGTTCCTGAGCCAAAGACCATTTTTCTACCAGCACCAGTATTCACACAGTGTCACAGAACAGTATGCAAACCTCAGAGCTACAGACACTAGGTCCTGACCTTCTGCTTATACAACTGCAAAACACTCCACAATAAGCTGTAATAAACTCGCTAAAAAACTCTCTGGGCATAATCAGGTCACTCAGAACAGCAAATATAAAATAAATACATGCTAATTAAAAGCAATAACTTGCAATATGTCTAACTGGAGTTCTTTTGAATACCACCAAATAATTAAACAACAAAGAATCTTTCAGAATTTTTCTCAGATTTTCTAATATTGATGTGGTTCTTTTGAGTGATGAATATAATTATACGATATATACAGTATATGATATAGCTATACTGCTATACACAAATCCAGGGTCAAATTTGCTAACAGGTCATTTCCATAATTTTTTCACTAACCTGACACAAATGAGAAAGTGAATTATTATGTAAAACCATGAATAACCCAGGTCAACACTTACTGGTCTGTATGATCAGTCGAGTTCCTTCACCAAATATTATCTTGTTAACCCCATAACCAGTATTCACACAGTGTTACACACCAGTACAATATACACTGTCCATCATCATGCATTTACACTGATCTCACCCTGCAGTCTAAGCACTGATTTCATAAACATCTGTATACCAATGTATACAAAATCAATAATTCTACAGGTTGAAATGCATTAGATTGTTTTTCCTTTTATCAATCACCTCTTGATATATCATTTCATCTTGCAGTTATTACAAGTTGTTGGACAATTTAGTTGTACATTGTGTGATGACAATACAGTACATGTATTCTATTCTAATTTATTTTATACAGATCTGACCCCACAGAGAAACATCACAAATAACACTGGTCAATACTTACTGGTCTGTATGATCAATCGTGTTCCTTCACCAAAGGTTAATTTGTAACCAGCACTGGTAGCAGTATTCACACAGTGCTACACTACAGTACAATATACTCTGTCCATCATCATGCATTTACACTGATCTCACCCTACAGCCCAAATCACTCATTTGGAATTACTGTAATCATGTCAACCTATTAGCAATGTAAACGAGCTGAAATTCAACAAGTATTTATTACTTGTTTCCAGTTTTTCTGGTGGTTTGTGTAATTAAAGACATGAGTGAGATACAGGAAATGACTGATTCTTCTTCTTAAGCGGTTAAATGAACTCTAGAACATAGATAATACAGATTATCACTGTTTCCCTGAACTTTCATTAGTGTCAGACATGACGACCATAAATATTGAAAAAAGAGCAGCTTAATCACATAAATTTTCTTCTGTCCAATTTCTACTGTCTATGGAGTTCATTATATATGGATAAACACAAAAGGTCAAATCGACATTGACCAGACCCAACAGAGAAAGTGAATTAAAAAGTAACGACATAGATAACACAGATCATCACTTACTGGTCTGTATGATCAGTTGTGTTCCTTCACCAAATATTATCTTGTAACCACCAGTACCAGTATTCACACAGTGTTACACTACAGTACAATATACACTGTCCATCATCATGCATTTACACTGATCTCACCCTGCAGTCTAAAGAATTAGTAATAATCTTATAAAATACACAAAACTAAACAATACTGATCAAACTTACATTATAACAGGATAACAAGGACTGAAATAATATTACAACCTTGCAAAATAATTTTGTTATAGGATTCTATACAGAAAAACCTTTATCAAATGATCTAAGAAAGTTCTAACTTACCATTTTCAACAATCAGCCTTGTTCCATCACCAAATATGTTCTTACCAGCATTATTCACACAGTGTTTGATGGCTCAACAGAAACTACCAGCTCTAGATACAGACCAGAAATTCACCTGTATTGAGCCCACTGAATCATAGGTTTACGCCGCATATTAATGTCATTTTCTAGTACACTGGACAGTCCATTTGTAAAGGATTCATGCTGTAACATTAAAATCTGGCCTAATCAGTTGAATATCTGTCTAAGATATAACATTTTAGTTTCACAACATATGAAATGCATTAAAAATAAGGCAGGACACCACAGTTTACTTACTCAGCTCTACAAATAAGCGAATCCCATGTCCAAACACCATCTTATCAGCTGAGTTCTTCACACAGTGCAGTCATCCATTCTAAATACCTGCCACTGGCTGCAATCCTAATTGTACAACTATCTGTAACCCATCGGAACTTAGAGAAACCAGCAAGTCACCCTCAGTTAAATATTACGGTGCTCATTAATCTGCACACAATAATTCGAAGACGACTTACTTGATTCCACCCTGACTTTAGTTCCATGGCCAAAAATGACTTTGTACGTCCCTGAAATAGTCACACATAGCTACGCACCGCGACAAATTCTATGTGTGTAAACACAGCCAGGATGGGTGAGGCAGGAGTCACATAGCGTCTGACAAACTTAATGACTAGATTACGTTTTGATCTAAAAACATAACAGTATAAACGATATTGTTGCAAACATGTTTGAATATAGTGAATAAAGTATTTAGCTATTCTGCCAAAGTTAATCAGACCTTGCAAAATGAAGCGTACTACATAATATATAAATAACTTCTTGTCACCTTTTCTGGACAAACAGCGATGTGATTATTAACACAGACATTTTAATTACTATAATTTAACACTCATTTAAGCCAGTACTCGCTTGTCTGCATGACACCCATTAATTAAACAAGATAATCTCTTTTTTTTTATTTTTGAAATAATATTTATGTGGTTCTATTGCATCATACATATAAATATATGATGCTTACATGCTACTCTGAAACATACAGAAATAGACTGGAGCAAATACAGCACACAGCGTCAGACTTAGTGACATTTTTGTGAAAGGACCCAAAAGCAAATTAAAATGTAACAACACAGATAAAATAAGTCATCACTTACTGGACTGCATGATCAGTCGTGTTCCTTCACCAAATAGTAACTTGTTAAATCCAGCACCACCAGTATTCACACAGTGTTACACTACAGTACAATATACACTGTCCATCATTAAGCATTTACACTGATCTCACACTTCTTTCTAAAGCAATCATTCAACATAATCATCTCTACAAAAAGATAAATAGGAATGAAATCATAAATTGTACTCGTTTCCTAAATTTATTGTCTATATTTAGTTCTCTGTGCCTTATAATCAGAGTTTTACTGTTGGTTTGTTTTATTACACAGATGAATGACCTATGAGGAATGACAGACTGATTAATGTAGAGTAACTGGATTGATTCGCCTCCCAATAAAATTAAGAAAAAAGGTGAGCAGACACAGCCAGGGAGAACAGAGCAAATTAAACTTTACTAACACAGGTAACACAGGTAACACAGGTAACACAGGTCATCACTTACTGGTCAGTATGTTCAGCCATGTTCCTTCACCAAATATTAACTTTCCAACACCAGCTCCAGTATTCACACAGTGTTACAAGATAACACAAAATGCACTGCAGAGGTAATACTAATATACAGAATATATCCTATCATTTCACACACTCTAAACCACTGGAAGTGAATCTAACCAGGATGATATTGGCACTGTTGTGATATTATAGGATTATTTACAAGATAATATTAAAAGAAAGTTCTGGTAAAACTTACGGGTTTCAACAATCAACCTTGTTCCACCACCAAACGTGATCTTGTTAGCTCCATAATTCACACAGTGTTTGACGGCTCAACAGAAACTACCAGCTCCAAAGACAGAACATATATTAAATGCTATTAAACCTATGTAATGCACTTAATCATGTTTAAAACACTTCCAGATAGAGACCAGATATTGAACTATATGAAACCTATCTTATGCAATAAATGATGTTTAAAGCCATATAAAATGTAACACATTTCAGTACTTACTTTGTTGAACTATCAGTTTTGTTCCTGAGCCAAATATCTGCTTTCCACCATAACCAGTATCCACACAGTGTCACAGAGCAGTATGTAAACCTCTGAACCTATACTGTAGGTCCTAACCTGGCAGTAATACCATCAACTATCATTCACATACTGCTATTCATCATTAATCAAGTATGACGGTTCAGGATCAGGAGCTCAATTAGTTAATACAAGAACTGTAATTACATAATCCCAGATCTACCCTCTCGAACAAGCTCTCAGGTCAGGTCAGAACAGAACATCCATGTTAATAACAGGTTAACACTTTCCCTTTTAAAAATTAGTATAATCATGATAGCAAGAATAATCTATAAAGACTAAATAACAGAACACATTATCTTTTCACACATCTCATAGAAATGGACAAAAAAATTAAGGCAGATTTTCTTAGATTTTCTCTTTTTGTCTTGACACTGACTCTACTGGGAAATTAAACAGGCAACACAAGTTATTACTTACTGGTCTGTATGATCAGTTGAGTCCCTTCACCAAATATTAACTTGCGAGCACCATCATTCACACAGTGTTACGCTACAGTACAATATACTCTGTCCATGACCGGTGTGATCAGTAATTCCATAATCATCTCAGCATAGTAACAATGTAAAGAGCAAGGAAATTATAATGTTTGTTAATTATTTCTTTGCTAAAAACAGGTAAAATAGCTTAGACAAACTTACGTTTCTCCACTATTAACTTGGTTCCCTCTCCGAATATCAGCTTTTCAGCCGCACTTCTAATCACACAGTGTTTGATGGCTCAACAGAAACTACCAGATCCAGATACAGACCAGAAATTAAGCTATGAAACCCAGATTAAGGTCTGATTTTAAGCCTATAGGAGAATTCAAGATTATTCTAACTGCTGTTAACTAATCTGTAAGGAAGCATGCCAGTGCTTTTTACAGTAAGTCGATGATAAAATATTGTGTCCCTGAACATGTCAGACATCAATTGACTATACATGCTGATAAATAGCACCTTAATCACATAAATGTTCTTCTATCCAACTGTACTGTTGATTAAGCTCATAATAAATGGAATAAAACAAAAGGTGAAATCTACAAATGTATTTTATGGCACAATTACTTTTTTCTCAGATTTGCTTACAGATCAATTGGAAGTGAATTAAAATGTAACAACACAGATAGCACGGGTCATCACTTACTGGTCTGTATGATCAGTCGTGTTCCTTCACCGAATATTAATTTCCAACCACCAGCATCCTTCACACAGTGTTACACTACAGTACAATATACACTGTCCTCAGCCTACAATCTAAGCACTCATTTTACAAATAATCATCTCAGACTTATGAAAATGTAACTAGAAGGGAAATCATGAATTTGAATTGGGCAGACACATGAGAAATATTTTGATGTTTGTTAATTATTTCTTTGCTACAAATAAAGAAAAAAAAACAGTTACAGCCAAACGTACGTTTCTCTACCATTAACTTGGTTCCTTCGCTAAATATCAGCTTGTCAGCAGCACCTCTATAAACATAGTGTTTGATGGCTAAACAGAAACTACCAACTTCAGATACAGAACAGGGATTAAGCTATTAAACCCACTGACTGCTCTGACTATAAGGCTATAGGAGTATCCAAGCTTATTTTAATTGTTGATGTCAAATACGTAAGAAAGTAGTTTTATCGTAATTTTGATGATTATCTGTATATTTTTTTCCTGAACTTTCACTGATGTCAGACATGAAGTGGCTATAAATACTAATAAATATCAGCATCATCACATAAATGTTCTCCTATCCAACTCTACTGTCTATTGAGTTATTATTATATGTGGATAAAGACAAAAGGTCAAATCTACATTGATCAGACCCAACAGAGAAAGTGAATTAAAAAGTAACATCACAGATAACACAGCTCATCACTTACTGGTCTGTATGATGAGTCGTGTTCCTTCACCAAATGTTAATTTCTGTCCACCAGCATACACACAGTGTTACACTACAGTACAATATACACTGTCCCCCATCATGCATTTCTACTGATCTCACCCTACGGTCTAAGCACTCAATTCATAAATAATCTCAGCATCATAATATATAAGCTGGAGAGAAATAATGAATTTTAACAGGTGAAATAGTTTGATGCTTGTTAATTAGTTCTTTGCTAAAAATATTTAAAAAATCAGAAAAACTCACGTTTCTCCACTATTAAGTTTGTTCCGTCTCCAAATATCAGTTTGTTAGCTCTATTCACACAGTGTTTCATGGTTCAACAGAAACTACCAGCTCCAGATATATAACAGATACTGAACTGTACTAAATCCTCTTAATGGTGTGACTGAATGAGCATTTAATTAGAATACATTAAATTTTATTTTCACTATCATTAACAATTCCCAAAGCTGTAAATACTGATAAAAAACAGACAAAAGATTATGAAATGTTCTTCTACCAACTCCAATGTTTATGGAGTTATTTATATATTCAAAAATACTCCATATCAAATATGCATTTCTCTCACAGGTAACGACGGAGATAACACAAGTCATCACTTACTGGTCTGTATGATCAGTCGTGTTCCTTCACCGAATATTAACTTCCGACCAGCAGCACTATTAGTATTCACACAGTGTTACACTACAGTACAATATACACTGTCCCTCATCATGAGACTCACGTTATAATATCATAAATGAATGAATAATATTGGCTCACACATAAAAAATATTAATTGCATCAATAACGTTTTTTTCTGTTTTCTATAAAAATCTTTTTTTTAATGGTTCTGGTCAAACTCACGTTTTTCAACAATGAACCTGGTTCCGCCTCCAAATATCATCTTTCCAGCAGAGCCACCGTATGTCACAGTGTCTGACGGCTCAACACAAACTGCTCTTTCCAGCCAGGATGGTTACATTCACTGATAATGAAGTTTTGTAGCCCTTGTATTGTGTGATGTCTTATATTTCTCATCTCTAGTGACGGCCATTGGATACTAAAGTAACACAGTAACATCTGAGTGTGACTGCTCACTAACACTGCTCTCTCCACCATGTCCTCTCTACAGAGACTGCCCTTCATGAGCAGCAGTATTCACACCAAATGACCAGCTGTCATCTGAATCCTGATCACCAGTCTATGGGGAAATGGGCTATCCACCTATTCCACCTTGTTTTCCATAAGACACACAGGTACATGGATCGGCCAGCGTACCATGGCTCCGTTTTTAGATCAAGCTGTGGTAAAGAAGCCGTCCTCATTTTATCACTATTGTTTTTACTCGGGAAATGTCAGATACCATATTACCATAGTAAACTGCTACCTCCACAGTCACAGTCTGGAAAGACTTCTTTTCAGCTCTCAAAATTATAACAGCAAAACAGCACCGATATTCAATTACCAAACTTTACAAACCCTCAGATGTCCCTCAGACCCTAAGCCGTGATTTTCTCACATAGTTCAACAGAATTCTGTCCAGCGAAAGTGCATCAATATTTTGAGCTATAGCAATTATAATTCTGTTATTTTTGAAGGTTAAAATTATATGAGAGAACTTACTTGATTCCACAAGTACTTTGGTTCCACTTCCAAATATGAGCTTGAATCCTCCCTGATTATTCACACACAGATACACACCATGACAAATACAATGCATGCTACACAGAACAGGAGTACTCTGCACCCAACTCTAACACTTCAGTAAGTTTGATTAATGATTTAATACAATTAATAAGAATTAGTTCACTTTGCATGTTAAGATGCATATGTCCCGATTGTATGACGTTTCATATTTACGACAAGCAGGCAACACCAGAAAGATAATCTGCTTCTCCATGAAGACTCTGAACGGAACCTCAGAGCTAATAGCGGAATGACCCATAAATACTCACTTGTCTCTATGATAAGTTGTGTTCCTCCACCAAATACCATCTTCCCATAGCCAGCACCAGAATTCACACAGTGTTACACTACAGTACAATATACTCTGTCCAACATCATGCATTTACACTGATCTCAGTCTAAAGTACTAATTTCATATATAATCATCGTATCATTATAAAAACGTAAATAGGAAGGGAACTATGAACACTAATGGGCCAAATATACGAAAAAAAATTTAGTTGTTCGTTTCACATAAGCCTGTTCACACACACTTCTGTTTAATCATGTTAAAATCTGTTCAATCATTTATTTGCTAATAATTAAGAAAAGTTAGTCAAACTTACGTTTCTCCACTATTAACTTGGTTCCCTCTCCAAATATCAGCTTAGCAGCACCTCCATAATTCACACAGTGTTTGATGGCTCAACAGAAACTACCAGCTCCAGTAATTAAACTGCATCACCCCAAATTAATGGCCTGACTGTATAGTACTTAATTTCATTTTCACTATCAACTCCCAAAACCCAGCTTTCACTGTAAATACTTATAAATAATAGAGCAATAACATCAATGTTCATCTACCCAACTCCAATGTTTATGAAGTTAATTATATGTGCAAAAGTCTAATAATATGTCAATAATACTAAGAATATCACGGATAACACAGGTCATCACTTACTGGTCTGTATGATCAGTCGTGTTCCTTCACCAAAAATGATCTTCCGTCCACCAGCATCATTCACACAGTGTTACACTACAGTACAATATACACTGTCTATCAGCATGCAGCACTGACTTAGTTCAGGTCAAACTTACGTTTTTCAACAATTAACTTGGTTCCTTCTCCAAATATTAGCTTGCCAGTTCCAACTCCATAATTCACACAGTGTTTGATGGCTAAACAGAAACTACCGGCTCCAGATACATACCAGAAATTAAAATGCACCAAGCTTACAGATACAAAATCACAATTTAAGCAATTATTATCAATTGCTCAATTAATTTACTTTGGATAGTTCACGTCTTTAGACATTCTAGTTCAGTTTCAGTAAGAAATCAGAAATACAAAGATTAGTTTTCTTAGTTTTGATGATCAAACTTCACAGAATTCAAACAAGGAAACTCAAATATCAAAACTTAAAACATAAAAATACTCACGTGATTCCACAAATACTTTAGTTCCAGTACCAAATATTATCTTCTTTACCCCACCAGTATTCACACACAGATATGAACCATGACAAATACCACATGTCTGGGATTTAACCAAGTATGTATTCTAATGAAAAGCATTACTTAAAATGAATTCATGAATATGTAAGATTTATTTCATTTGGCCCAAATTCTGCCTGTCAAACTAACAACAAAACACTGAATTATTTTAAGACTAAAAAACTGAAAGTAGTAACAAATATTACTAAAGACAACATCAGAAAACTTTCTTCAGAATGTAAAATAATTCAACTCTAAACAGATTTCTAAAGACTGAATTACTCACTTGGCTGAATCCACACTTTTGTTCCAGACCCAAATATAATCTTCTGATTATTAACATTCACACAGTGTGAGGGCGACCATCAAAAACGTATCTAAGCATCACCAGTGTGTCACACCACAGGACACGCAGGAGTGTCACAGATCATTTCCACAATAAAGTGACAAATAACAGAATCCTCATGTGATTTTGGAATAGAGGAGAACTGTCCCGGCATGAAAAGCACTTCTCCTTCTGCTACTTCTAAATCAGAGCAAAGTCCAGCCATTTACCTTCACATCAGCCTGTTCACACACACTTCTGTCTAACCATGTTAGAATCTGTCAATAAAGGAAGATCTCAGTCATATTTACCCTTTTGAACTATCAGCTTTGTTCCAGAACCAAAGACCAGTTTTCCACCAACACCAGACCTGACAAACCTCAGACGTGACAAACACAAGGTCCTGACCCTCTGCATGTGTTACATAACTCCACAAAACACTCCATAGCAAACTTTCCTCTCTAATAAACTCTCTACTCAAGAATAATCAGCTCAGCCAAAACGGTAAATCAAAAAAATATACATATTAATTAAAAGTTTGCAATCACTCTAACTGGTGTTCTTATAAATGTCACCAATTAATTACACAACTAAAATGAATTTCTTTCTCAAATTGTGGTTCTTTTCAGTGAAAAATATAAGTATATATGATGTCTACATGCTGCTCTGAAACATAGAAATGCAGCACAAAGGGTCAGTTTTGCTTACAGATCATTTCCTTTACACTTACCTGAATCATCAGTGAAATACAATTAAACTTTATAAATACAGATAACACAGGTCATCACTTACTGGACTGTATGATCAGTCGTGTTCCTTCACCAAATATTAGCTTCCTTCCAGCAGTACCAGTATTCACACAGTGTTACACTACAGTACAATATACACTGTCCATCATCATGCATTTACACTGATCTCACACTACCATCTAAAGCACTCATCACGAATTATAATGGGTCAAACACCTGAGAAGTATTTTGATATTTGTTAATTATTTCTTTGCTAAAAACACAGAAAATATAGTTACAGTCAAACTTACGTTTCTCCACTACTAACTTGGTTCCTTCTCCAAATACCAGCTTCTCATTAACTCTATTCACACAGTGTTTGATGGCTCAACAGAAACTAAAAGAACAGAATAAACTCACAGACCTCTCAGACTATAAGGCTACATGAGTGTTCAAGCTTATTTTAATTGTTGATGTCAAACACGTAAAGAGGTCGCTTTATCGTAATTTTGATTATTATTTGTATGCTTTTTTCCTGAACTTTCACTGGTGTCAGAATGAATTATCTATAAATACTGATAAATCGCAACTTAATCTCATAAATGTTCTACTATCCAACTCTACTGACTACGGAGCTCATTATATATGGATAAAGACAAAAGGTAAAACCTACACTATTTAGACCCAACAAAGAATGTGAAATAAAACTTAACAGACATAACACAGGTCATCACTTACTGGTCTGTATGATCAGTCGTGTTCCTTCACCGAATATTATCTTGTAACCAGCAGTATTCACACAGTGTTACACTACAGTACAATATACACTGTCCCTCATCATGCATTTACACTGATCTCACCCTACAGTCTAAGCACTCATTTCATAAATTATAATCTCAGACTTATAAAAATGTAAATAAAAGGGAAATGATAATAAATCACCACAGTAAACACGAGAAATATCTTCATGTTTGTTAACTATCTCTTTGCTACAAAAGAAAAAAACAATTACAGCCAAACTTACGTTTCTCTACTATTAACTTGGTTCCTTCTCCAAATACTAGCTTGTCAGCTGTATTCACACAGTGTTTGATGGCTCAACAGAAACTACCAGATCCAGATACAGACCAGAAATTAAACCCACTGATTGGTCTGGCCATGAGGTTATCGGAGTATTCAAGCCTATTTTATTAGTTGGTGTCAAATACGTATTGAAGATGTTTTATCTTAATTGATAATGACAAAAGGTCAAATCTACATTGATTAGACCCAACAGAGACAGTGAATTAAAAAGTAACATCACAGATAACACAAGTCATCACTTACTGGTCTGTATGATCAGTCGTGTTCCTTCACCAAATATTAACTTCCATCCAATAGCACTATTAGCATTCACACAGTGTTACACTACAGTACAATATACACTGTCCATCATCATGCATTCACACTGATCTCACTCTACAGTCTAAGCACTTATTTCATGAATAATCATCTCAGCATTGTAGTAAAATAAAAAGAAGAGAAATTATTCATTTTAACAGATGAAATCTTTTGATCTTTGTTATTTCTTTGCTAAAAATATAGAAAAATCACTTAAGGACAAACTTACGTTTCTCCACTATTAACTTGGTTCCTTCTCCAAATACCAGCTTGTCAGCACCGTCCCTAGTCACACAGTGTTTGATGGCTCAACAGAAACTACCAGATCCAGATACAGACCAGATATTAACCTGTATTAAACACACTTACTGGTCTGACTGTATGAGTAGTTACAATATATCAGATATAACAGCGTATATGAAGTTATTTATATATGCAAAAATACTCAGGGTCAAAAGTAATTTTTCTCACAATTCACTTCCTTAATTCTACACTGATCTGACTCCACAGAGAAAGTAAATTATAACGTAACATCACAGATAACACAGGTCATCATCACTTACTGGTCTGTATGATCAGTCGTGTTCCTTCACCAAAGATTAGCTTCCTACCAGCATCATTCACACAGTGTTACACTGCAGTACAATATACACTGTCCATCATCATGCATTTACACTGATCTCACCCTGCAGTCTAAGCACTAATCATATCAGCATTGTGATAATGTAAATAGCAGAGAAATCATGAATTTTAACACGTGAAGCCAATAAGAAATACTTAATGTTTGTTAATATCTCTGCTAAAAATACAGAAAAAATTGTTACTGTCAAACTTACGTTTCTCTACTATTAACTTGGTTCCTTCTCCAAATATCAGCTTGTCAGAAGCACCTCGATTCACACAGTGTTTGATGGCTAAACAGAAACTACCAGCTCCAAATACAGACCATAAATTAAACCGTATTAAACCCAGTTAATAGTCTGACTGTATGAGAATTTAATTAGGATATGAATATTTAATTAAATTTTCACTATAAATACTGACAAATAAAAGCTAATTAACATCAATGTTCTTCTCAACTCCAATGTTTATGAAGTTATTTACAAGCAAAAATACTCATTTCATAATGACGTTTCTATAATGAAAATAGAAAAATGTAACAAAACAGTCATGGTTAAACTTACGGTTTTCAACAATCAGCTTTGTTCCTTCTCCAAAAATAAGCTTGAAAGCACCAGTGCCTTGATTCACACCGTGTTTCCCGGCTCGACACAAACCACCAGCCCAACACAGCATTATCTACTGCACATACTCCAGCCCTTTATTATCATCTAGCATGAGCAGGTGTTTGTCTACTGCCCGGTAGGTCAGTGGTCCTGCTTCCAGTCATTTTGATAAACTCCGATTCAATCAAATCCTCCATTCTGTCACAAAGCTCCGTGTGAAAACTACTGGTGATTATCCACAACCATTGCCTGTAAAGTCAATGGTTTTTCTTTGTCACGCAGTGATCTCTGCCAACAAAGTGCTAAACCTCTTCATGACTTTAGCCATGGGAAACACTGGGAATTCACTGCATCTCCATAAATGAACAATTCCAATTAAAAAAAAAAAAACTTTACAGAATTTAAATAAAAATGAGGTTCACCACTTACGGGACTCCACAGTCACCTTGGTCCCTGTGCCAAACGTTATCTTGTTTATCCCCTGAGTCACACAGCATTACACGCTATAGCGAATACATAACACGCTATAGCGAATACATTACACGCTATAGTGAATACATTACACGCTATAGAAAATACATTATGCGACGCCCCACAGCAGCTAAGCAGCCTGTACGATACAAAACAAAAACACCCAGAGGATTTATAAGAAATAAAAATATCAATATTTATGCCGTTTTAAATAGTTGAATAACAGACAGCACTTTTAAAGTTATTCCTTATGCACCATAATTTAAATAATTTACCCAGAATTCAATTCTAAAATGATGTAAATAAAACAGAAGTGTGGAGTTTACACTGGCACTGAAACTGTGTATCACTGGATTGTACCAATAGAGTCGTTCCAGACCCAAAAATGAGCTGTCTTCCATAACTGTCCTTCCACTGTGGTTTATAGAAATACACAAATCCATCGCTACTGACTTCAAGCACATTAAATGATTTAGAATTTAGGATTCAGCATTAATCAGAAATGCAGCTTACCCTAAACCTAAAGCTCTTTGTCAGTTTACACGCAGATACGTTTAGGTATTTTAGCTGGCCTGCTGTTCCAAGCTCAATAGCGTGCCAGACATGGAGGTAAAGACTCAGCAAAGAATCAACAGGGGCCCCGGGGGCCCCAGCAAGGACAGGACTCACTTGACTGGACAAGCAGAAGGGTCCCAGTTCCAAACACAAGAGGATCAGCCGCACTTCCAGTATTCACACAGTGTTTAGATACAGCACAAAAACTACTCGCCACCAACACAGTTTGTACTGCATCTTACACACTGAAAGGGCAATATTCATGTTGTAAAAATGTGCATTTTTATAGCCAGTTGTTAATAATAAAACACAATAAAACACTAATGTGAATACTACACTGCACACACCCAAACACATTCCACCGTAGGTCTAACTGATTGTATTTTTTGAGTTGCCCATTCAGAATCATATAACATTAAACTATCTATTTATCATAAAACATAACACATTGTAATACTTACTGTGTTGAATTATCAGCTTTGTTCCTGAGCCAAAGATTACTTTTTGCCCACCACCAGCATTCACACAGTGTCACAGAGCAGTATGTAAACCTCAGACCCTACAGACCTTTCACACCCATTATAAACAGAATAGCGGGTTTTTTTTTTTTTTAATCCAGCATATTTCCAGTATAAATGACTAATTATTAATTACAAAATAAAATAAATGCAGGTAAATGAATAATGTAAGTGACCTTTCTCTGATTATGACCTTGTTTCTACACTGATCTAACAACACAGAGAAAGTGAATTAAAACATAACAATGCAGATAAATGCAGGTTATTACTCACTCGTCTGCACAATCAGTCGTGTTCCTTCGCCAAACGTTATCTTGCTATAGCCACTAGTCACACAGTGTTACACTACAGTACAATATACTCTGTCCATCATCATGCATTTACACTGATCGCACCCTACAGTCTAAAGCACTCATTTCATATATAATGCTCTCAGCATTAGAATAAACATGCAAACAGGAGGGAACCTGTGAATTCCTCTGAGAAGTTTTTCTCATTTTACTAAAATTACAAATGTTTTGTCACACTTACTGTTTTCCACAGTTAACTTTGTTCCTGCTCCAAATATGACCTTTCCGTAGCTGCTGCCGTCATTCACACAGTGTCTGACAGCTTAACACAAACTACCAGCCCAAAAGCCACATGTCTACAGATGCAGTATAATAAATTAATGTAAATGACAACATAACAAACCTGAATAAGTAATATTTTTTGTACAAAGTCGTGGTATTAGCATGACTGTGGGGCATAGAAAGTCACACTACTATCCGATAATAGTTAAGTAAAGCCCTTTTACCCTCTGTTGTCACCAAATATCAAATGAGCCCAAATATTAAATCTTAAAAGTGATTTTTACAAATTTCAACTGAAACACAAAAATACTCACGTGACTCCACAAATACTTTAGTTCCACTTCCAAATACTATCTTGCCGAGTCCGGCAGTATTCACACACAGACACAAACCATGACAAATACCACACATTTAAAAGCTGAACCAAGAACAAAGTATCCTACTAAAAAAACATTTACATTTAATCAATGTGTTAGATACAAGGGTAGCTAAAAGGTGTTGCAGAAACTAACAGCGAAAATGGTTTATATGATTATTTAAGGTAATAAACTGTCAGGTATGGAACAGACATGAGATCACAGATAACACAGGTCATCACTTACTGGTCTGTATGATCAGCCGTGTTCCTTCACCGAATATTAACTTGTTACGAAAACCATCATTCACACAATGTTACACGACAGTACAATATACACTGTCCACTGTCGTTACATTGATCTCACAGCAATAAGGAACAAATTTCACAAATAATCTTAGCATCCTAATGAAAAACATCTCTTACAACAGAGCAATACATGCAAAATTAATTTTATCTTTTTTTTTTCTACCAAATCGCTTTGTGTGAATAATATTCATCTGAGCACTAAATATTTTCCGCGCTATCCAAATAAATTAGCTTTTTTCTTTAACCGTGAAAATTAAAAGATAAAATAATCAAACTACTGTAGCTTTTTATTCAGGGTTGCAGCAGGACACACATAATATATTAACCGATGTATCCATAAAGTTTATATTCTTACTGAACTGTATAATTTCTCCACAGGGTAAAATCCACCACATAATGGAATTACTAACTATTTAATAAGCATGAAGGCATCCAGCAACATTATGGGAAAGTATCATACAGTACTTACTGGGTTGTACAACTACACCAGTTCCAGATCCAAATATGAACTTGTATCCAGTACCAGCCATCCACAGTGCTACACCCAACTACACAAACCATTAGGGAACTGACAAGCTCTTTCCTTTGGGAAGCTCACTCCAACTTCCCATATCATTTACAGACATATGCGTTCCTCACACAAATGTCCATTTAAAAAAAAAGCTGATCTTCTCTTCATGGACATGAAGATGACTTACTACTAAGACAGTCAGAAACCGTAGTCAGATAGGTCAAAGAAATGCAAACAGCTAGAAAAATGCCATCCCTTTGAGATACAAATCAGACACGTTATTTTCGTACAGAAATATGCTGTATTATCATACTTACTGCGCTGGACTATCAGCTTTGTCCCAGAGCCAAAAATAATTCTTCTATCAGTGCCAGTATTCACACTGTGTTACATTACAGTACAATAAACATTGTCAGCCAGGTCATCACTTACGTGTCTGTATGATCAGTCGTGTTCCTTCACCAAATATTATCTTGTAACTCCCAGCACTTCCAATATTCACACAGTGACACAGATCAGTATATAAACCTCAGACCAGACAGGTCTAGTGAACAATTATGTAGCAACAAATACTTACTTTGTTGAACTATTAGCTTTGTTCCTGAGCCAAAGACCAGTTTATCACTGACACCAGCATTCACACAGTGTCACAGAGCAGTATGCAAACCTCAGACCTACAGGTACGAGGATCTGATCCTCAACACATCCATGTACAGTTATAAGATGATGGACCCGCATCCACAAAGTTTATCTTTTACAAAAAAATATCTCCACATGTCATATTATTATTAATAAACTCAAAACCATTACAGACAGGTGTGTAAGGTCTTAAACCACCAGCCACCGACACCATATTCATAACTATTCATCTGTTTATGGGGAAAACGTACAATCTACCAGAAAAAAATCCGCATATTCCCAAACAGAATAAAGTCACTTATTTAAGAATTACTACTTAGCAGAAAATACTTACTGTGTTCAACCATCAGCTTTGTTCCTGAGCCAAAACTCAATTTTGTGGCACCGCCAGCTTGCACACAGTGTTACAGAGCAGTATTCAAACCTCAGACTCTACAGGTACTCTCTATATATTCATAAAAAGTTTTAAGAATCGTTATGTAAATCAGTGTTTTGTAAAATAATGTTTACCGTGTCAGTGCTAGGAAAACGGTCATAACATATTAGATACAACACTTCACAGCTTATAAAACAAGGCTCTAATAAGGACATCTACATATACGTGGAAAAAAAATTTTTTTTCTTTTTCACCACACTGATATCACTTACTGGTCTGTATGATCAGTCGTGTTCCTTCTCCGAATATTATCTTGTAACCAACAGCAGCATCATTCACACAGTGTTACACTACAGTACAATATACACTGTCCATCATCATGCATTTACACTGATCTCACCCTGCAGTCTAAAGCACTCATTTCATAAATATATATAATCTTTAAGGTTTATTTTGTTATAGAAATAAAGATACAAGAAGCACTTCCTGCCAAACTTACGTTTCTCCACTATTAACTTGGTTCCTTCCCCAAATATCAGCTTGTCAGTGCCTCCATAATTCACACAGTGTTACACTACAGCACAATAAACACTGTCCATCACCATGCACACACACTGATCTCACCCCTAGAGAAAAGTATTTAAAATATCAGAACACAAATAACACAGGTCATCACTTACTGGTCTGTATGATCAGTCGTGTTCCTTCACCGAATATTAACTTGTAACCCCCATCAGCATTCACACAGTGTCACAGAGCAGTATGTAAACCTCAGACCGTGCAAATACAAGGATCTGACCCGAAACACATCCGTGCAAACCCAGGCACATTTTTAGAACAAGTCTTTATGTAAATCTGTGTTTGATAAATAAATCCTTCCCATGTCAGAGCTGCAAACACAAGCATAACTCATCTCCCCCAAACACCATAAACATGAGACTTGGCTTAGAAAAACAAGGGACCAATAGAGACATTTACATATGACTGAGAAAAATACCATCACTGAAATCCAGTGGGTACAGCTCTGATCAGACTTACGTTTTTCCACAATTAACCGGGTTCCTTCACCAAATATGATCTTGCGATCTCCACTTCCAGAATTCACACAGTGTTTGATGGCTCAACAGAAACTAACAGCGCCAGATACAAGCCAGAAATTAAAATATACTAAGTTTACAGATATAAAAAACAACAATTTAAGCTATTAAGCATTCGTCAATTTTTCAGAGAGAAAATCAGTTGCATTTTTGGCCACTTTTATCACGTAAACAACCCCAAAAATAAAGTTTTCTCAGTCTTCATAACTACCTGAAAATGGTATTCTCACAGAATTCAAATTAAAAGAAAATTCACTTAAAACACATTAAAATACTCACGTGATTCCACAAATACTTTAGTTCCACTTCCGAATATTATCTTGTTTACCCCACCAGTATTCACACATAGACACGCACCATGACAAATACCACACGTGTGAGATTTAACCAAGAGCAAAATATGTATTCTAGTGAAATGCATTATTTTAAAATAATGCATGAATATATAAGACTGATTCAACTCTGGTCAACATCTGCCTTATAAATTAACAAAACGTTGAATTAATCTTTGGATTATCTTTAGATTCTTTAGATTAAAAATATGTAAGTAATGACAGACATTGCTATAGTGCATTAATAGAATGGTTTTTCTGTCAACAAAATTATGAAAACAGGAGACCAAACAGCAAATTTTACCAACATAAATAACACAGGTTAGCACTTACTGGTCTGTATGATCAGTCGTGTTCCTTCACCAAAAATTAACTTGTAACCTCCACCTCCACCAGTAGTCACACAGTGTTACACTACAGTACAATATACACTGTCCCTCATCATGCATTTACACTGATCTCACCATATAGTCTAAAGAACATAGTTTATATGTGATCACATATCACAGCTTTATGACAAAATAAAGACCAGGGAAAACATCACTTTTAATTAGACAAACGCCTGAGACATATTTTGAGGTTTGATAATAATTTCTTTTGTTAAAAATAAGAGTTACACACAAACTTACGTTTCTCCACTATTAACTGGGTTCCTTCTCCAAATATCAGCTTGTCATTATCAAGATTCACACAGTGTTTGATGACTCAACAAAAACTACCAGCTTCAAAAACACAACAAAAATGAAACTACTTAAATTAAGCAACCTCATTGAGTGGTCTGACTATAAAGCAACAGGAGTATTCAAGCTTATTTTATTTGTTACTAACAAATCTATAAAAAGGATGCACAGTTTTCTTAATTTAGATGATTATTTATATACGGTTTCCCTGAACTTTCACTGGTGTCAGACATGAAGTGACTATAAATACTGATAAAAATGAATGTTCTTCTATCCAATTTCACTTTTTATTGTGCTTATTATATATGCAAAAAACCAAGAGGTCAAACCTACATCATACACTGTGCATCATCGTGGATTTACACAGATCTGGCACAAAAAAATTAAAACAGATAACACAGGTCATCACTTACTGGTCTGTATGATCAGTCGTGTTCCTTCACCAAATATTAACTTCCAACTTCCAGCACCACCAGTAGTCACACAGTGTTACACTACAGTGCAATATGCACTGTCTGTCAGCATGCAGTTACACTGATCTCACCCATCAATCTCACTCTTTTCATGAATATCTATCATTTATAAGCTTTGCTTCTCATTCAAAAACAAAAACAAAAAATCGGATAAATAAATAACACTTATAGTTAAACTTACGTTTCTCCACAATTAACTTGGTTCCTTCCCCAAATATCAGCTTGTTATCGCCTCTAGTCACACAGTGTTTCATGGCTCAACAGAAACTACCATATCCAGATACAGAACCGAAATTAAAATATGAAACCCACTTGGGTCTGACTACAAGACAATCGGAGTATTCCAGCTTATTTTGATAGCTGTTGCTAAATCCTTAAAGATGCAGCCCCGTTTTTCTTTTTAATTCTGATGATTATTTGTATCCCGACTCCATGAAACATCACTGGTGTCAGACCTGAATTGACTGTGAATGCTGATAACTAGCAGCCTAATCGCGCAAGAGTTTCACTAAATGTACACTGTCCATCAGAAGGTGAATTAAACTGTAACAACACAACTAACTCTGG
>JABFEB020000043.1:13865364-13877367 GCA_019775895.2 Stomatorhinus ivindoensis
ATATATATATATATATATATATATATATATATATATATATATATGAAGTATCCTGACCTAGTACCTCACGCAGCTCCCTACACAGCCCCTAGTAGGGTTACCTGTTATCACATAATCCATGTCAGGATTTGAGCCATTTCAGGTTTTGCAGCCTATTTACAAACTATTTTAAAACTGAAAGGTTCCTGTGTTTGGCTGAATAGTTCAGTTCTTCTTGTGATTTGACTGATCTGTTTCTCTCATTGAAAGACTCATCCAGATGTTTCGCATTAACATTAGTGACACATGCATGATTATAGGAGACTGACAAATCAGCACTCAGCAAGAACTCAGTGCTAAAGTGAAATCCAGGTCCTTAGGATTGAAATAATAGTTCACAAATCCTGTCCTCGCTTAAAGCGTCCATCCTGACATAAATTAAGGCAGGTATGGACTGTGTGATTTTTGGCCATCCCAGAAGAAAGATTATGGATGTGAAAGAATCTTTGGTCATGGCTCCAAAACCGTGGTCCTACATTGCACTGTGAGAGACGTTCCAAGATGAACGTTGGCACTATGACCATCTCACAATGCAGCTGCTGCTAAGACCTATGTCTGCTGACCAACCCACACTTATAACATTTTATTCTTGTAAACTGACTTGCCTACAATTCAGTAGGTGTTCTCATTGTACAGTCTTCATTGATATCATACCCAAGAACTGAACTATTGTCATTCCCAAGTTTACAGTTTGTAGCAGAGTGGCTTGCAGTGAACTTGCATGATTGCTGACATCCGTCTTCAGGAGGGTGTAAGTGGTAACCAAACCCCCCAAGGGTGTCAGAGGAGACATGGATACATGAATATGTCCTGCCCCCCTCCGCCGAATTTCTAGATACGGCACTGCGTAGTCCCCCTACACGTGTGCATGCAGAACAGCCCACGCAGCACTCCTCACCTTGGAAGCCTCTTCTGCGCTTCAGGGTGTGCGTAAATCGTGTATCTGCGTGCCCATTTGAGTGTCGCACGTACGCCAGAGCGCAGAGCAGCACATCTGCTGCAAAGGAAGCGGCTTGCGGTTTCCAACTGCTTCGGCTGGGCGGACGGCGACTTCCGGTGACTTCCGGCGACTTCCGCCGTTCAGCTGTGAGAAACGCGGCTCAGAGCTGCAGGTCATGCAAATCTCATCTTCTCCTTCCATGCCTCAGGTACATAGGTTTATAGAAACGTCTTTTTAATTACAAACAGGACACCACATTGGTTTTTGAAACTAATTTTATTTCATACATCACGCCAGATACGACTCCCATTTCACATCTTTGCTTTATTCTTAGGGCTATGGCACATCTATTTTTCTATTTCTAGAGAAAGCAGTCAACTAAAAACACTTTTATATAACTAATGACAGAATAATAACAGTTCTGAACAACTGCAACACAAATATACATTAAATAGTACATATTGTCTTTAATTATAAGCTAATAATATGAAAATACACAATAAAGCTCCCTTATTAACTCATTAAAGGAATTATTTCCTTAATAAATCCAGTTTATGCTATACATATGCGACACAATCTATGCTGAAAATGAAACACTTTCTATGGAAATCAGCTAAATGCACACAGAAATGCATCCAAGCGGGGAAAAGCTAACATGTCGATCCTGGTGGCACAACATGGACGCCTCTGGAAAAGAGGGGGAGAAAAGTATTTGGTTAACAAGTTTGGCAAAGTCTCCATAAAGTGACATGGCCCGCGAGGAAAACGTCACCTACCCCTAAAAGAGCATGGCTTTCACTGTCACCAGGATGTCAAAGGCCACTGCTTTGGCAAGCAGCACCCTAATGCTGTTTATCGTCAGCATCCGAAAATTCACCTTGGGGCCGTCTGCAAGGCAAATAGCCTGATTATTACCTGGAGGCCTGACGTTAACCGTGGGCACCGTCCTTTATTTAGACATTTTATAGCCTTCTGCCTATATCTAAGTATTTATTTTCTCTCTTTATTTTTACACTCCAGATATATCACTCAAGAACATAAACTAGCATCCCTAATGCCTGCTTCCGTGTAGTTGAGAAATGTGTGTTAATTCAGTATAAAAGTGCCTCAGTACAGAAAATTGGGCATTTGTCTCGAAAGCTATTTGCGTGACTTTTTCGCACGAGATGGTGTACAGAAAAACCCGGCGTATCACAGTTTAATTAAGTGAAATATAATCACAATCCCTGTCCATGTTCTATTCAAACTGCAAACTGAACCCACACACACAAGATAATGCTGGGAAAAGGTGTCCCCCTTACCATTTGTATGAGTTGTATAAGTATTAGATTCGCCAACTTCAGTGCAAGGAGGTGGACTGGGTGACTCTTGTTCGTCACTATCTGCAAGCAAAAAACAAACATGACGAGGGAATGCTTTACTGGAAGCTGTCATGTATAACAGTGGTTGCTAATCCGGGGGCTCCGTCCCACTAAGGCAGTGCTTCTCGGACCAGTGCTTGGGGACGCCCAGACGGCCCATGTGTTTACTCTCTCCCAATTACCCCCGGGAAATTGAGAAACTAGCGCGCCTCGCAATCAAGGGGGTGATGAGATGTTTAAAAAAAAATACATTGCTAACGGTAGGGCTTTAACATTTGTATCGGTATGCTTTAATTGTGACGTGTTACGACTTCAGTCGTGATGTTACACAGAATCCCCGAATTTACAGCTAAAATCAAACCAATCAGTTAGTGTCTCTGCTGGGGGGGGAAAGCGAGAAAACACTGTTACTAAATTCATTAAATTTCTTTTTAAAGCAATATTAAAAATAATAATTTGCAGTATTTGTTTTATTTTGTTGAAGGCTAATACCTTGAAATGAGGGTCAGTTATTAAGCATGTTTAATGGTGGTTTCTGATTTTAATGCCATTTCCCAAATACGTTTTAGATTTAGTTTTTTGGTCATAAACATTCACCTTCAGTTTTGAGAGCGATATAATAAACTGGGGGTATAAACGAGGGGTAGTGAACTAAAACCTTTTTGGAGTCACGTTCAAAAGAAATTATAATTTAGCCGTTCAACCAATTTATGGTTTTATTAATAAAGATTGGCGATTTTTGCCATCATTGCAGAATGCATACATGAGAACCCCTATAACCTGTGTCGGGGGGGGGGGGGGACGGGACATGTTTTCCTGGACACAGGAGGTCCTAAAGTTTTCCTAAAGTCCTTTGTAGAGACTGTTGGACTGGTGACCTGAATCTGATTAAGTTCCTTTGTCAGGTTAAATATTCCACATTAGCATTTTACAATGATATCTGTACACATTTATACACATTGGCTACAGTATATAATACTTTTAATTATAGCTATAAGGTTTATGTTCCATTACATAATGATCTTTGAATATTTAGACCTCGTACCAGACAAATACAATAAGACTGGATACTAAACATTAAACTGGAGAACATACTGGTAGAATCCTGTGTCGTTCCTCTGCTGTCCTGCTGAGTTCCCAGTTCGCATGTCGTAATATTCTTGCCAAATGCTGCGAAGTAGTTGGCATTTCCCAAGCTGTACATCGCTCCGTCGATCGTCTTAACCTTGGCCTCATCTCCAGTCGTGTGCAGAGTCATCTCTTGGTCCCTCTGAACCCCGCCGGTTGCCACACAGACATCGGATTCAGTTTCTTTTGATGGGAAAAGTAAGGACAGGACCGAAATTTTTGGTTCCTCTGGAAAAGGGGGAAAAAACAAACATCAATAAATTAAAATGAATAATGTTAATAAGATATGTGTATTAGACCTATATACACTATAGAGACACGTATATTGGGACATGTGACCATTACGCTCGCAGGAACTTTTATGACGTCACATTCTAAACCACGGAGTTGCTCCCCCTGTTGCAGCTATAGCAGCTGACACTCTTCTGGGAAGCGTTTACACAAGATTTTAGAGTATCTGTGGGAATTTATCCAGAAGAGCATTTATGAGCTCAGGCACTGATGCTGGACGTGAAGGCCTGGCTCGCAATCTCTGATGTCGTTCATCCCAAAGGTGTTTGACGGGGTTGAGGTCAGGGTTCCGGGCAGGCCAGTCGAGTTCTTCCACATCAAACTCACCCAACCATGTCTTTAAAGACCTTGCTTTGTGTACTGGGGCACTGTCATGCTGGAACAGAAAAGGGCCTTCCCCAAACTGTTCCCATAAAGATGGAAGAATAGAATTGCCCAAAAGGTCTTGGTATGCTAAGGCACTAAGAGTTCCCATCACTGGAACTATGGGGTCTAGCCAAACCCCTGACAAACAGCCCCATACTATTATCCCTCCTCCACCAAACTCTACTGTTGGCACAATGCGGCAGAGGTGGAAATTTCAGGTCCAGAAAGTAAAAATCCAGTCCAAGATTTTGATTCAACCAACCAGTTGAGTATAAGGAGTCGCAGTCACAGAGTACTGAGCTGGTTGGTTGAAAAAAAAATCTTGGACTGGATTTTTACTTTCTGGACCTGAAATTTCCACCTCTGCAATGCAGTTAGTCAGGTAACATTCTCCTGGTGTTTGCCAAACCCAGACTTGTCCATCAGACTGCCAGACAGAGAAGCTTTCATTCATTACTTCAGAGAACACGTTTGGTGGTGTGCTTTACACTATTACATCCCACACGTGGCATTCTGCTTGCAGTCGCTCAGCCATGGAAGCCCATTTCGTGAAGCTCCCGGATCACAGTTTTTGCGCTGGTGTTAATGCCAGAGTAAGTTTGGAGCTATTAAGTCAAACAGAGCGTTGGCGACTTTTGCGCGCTACGCACTTCAGCCCTAGGCGAACCCGCCCTGTTACTTTACATTGTCTGCCGTTTAGTCGCTTCCGCTTAGCAATATTACCAGTTACATGCGACTATGGAATATCTAGCAAGGAAGGAATTTCACTTATTAAAAACTTGTTGCAAAAATGGTATCCTGTGACAGTACCACGTTTAAATTCACTCTGCTTTTCAGAACGACCCAATCTCCCACAAATGTTTGTAAACCTGACTGCATATCTGGGTGCTTGATTTTATATATCTGTGGCTATGCGTCTTAATAAAACACCAGAACTCAAAGATTAATAGGTGTGTCCCAATACTTTTATCCACATAGTGTACTTCATGTCCACATTGATTTAAAATAAACTATATTATTAAAAAAGAAGAAACTAGTTCCCTTTCTCTTATAAACACCTTACTTAATATATATATTTGTTTTCAAACAAACAAGTTCAATGTACCCTAAAGTAGTTAGTGTTATCCTGAAAACGTATCCGCCTGCACGATTAAATCGTATAGATGGTTAAAAAGCAATATAAAGAAAAAAAATATTTCACAAATTACAAAAAGAAAAAAAAAGAAGAAAAAAAACAGCTCTGGATAAATACTGAAATAACTGAATCGAAACAACTTGAAACTTTGGCTAAAAAGCGGCGCTTTGCACCTGGGCTCCGAGCTCCGATAACAGCCTTAAAGATCCGACGCAGGTGCTGCCGAACGTTACATACGTTACTCGCGTATTTTACTTTTTTAAGAAGACAAAACGCATTATTGCTACACTATGAAGAGTAAATTTTAAGTAAGAGGTTTTTATGTGTTATAATATTTATAGTTTTATAATACATTTTATGTAATTATATCAGAATGAAGCTGCAACCATGTAGTAGATTAGCGGTATGGAGTATAGATACAAAGACAGAACAAACATCAGTACGTAATTAACTGTAGCCTAACTGAAAATATTAATACTTTAAGTTAATAGGCCTACTACATTATTTGTGCTTTCTCGAGTAAAGTGTGACCATGCGATCATTCAGTGATACATATGAAGAACAGATTCTAGCAGCAACCAACAATTAAATAACGGAGACGCAATATTATATTAGGCCATATCGTTATTATTCGGTTTGGAAATAAGCAGGATAAAATAAAACAGCTGGGACCATAAACCTCTTTAAGCCTCATTCAACTAGCTGCATTTTCGATGTTTAAAGCTGGAACCCCCTTGTTTCATACTCGCTGTATATACAAACACTTTGGAAAACTAACATTTCTAATTTTGACTAACGTTGCACTTACGTTTTGACTCCGGGACCGGCATTTGTGCGGCGGCACATCGCGTTTTCTAATATGCAACTACCCAAGTTAAGCTCATTGCGAATAACTGAGAAACACCCTTTTTAAATGCCCTTTACTCATTTTTGTGTGAGTAATTAACAAACTAAAACTCAGAGATCCAAAATTTCCTGGGGATGAAAACAGCAAATAGCGGTGAGATACTTACTGGCTTCCACGAACAGCAGGGTCCCATTAGCGAAAAGCAAGGGTTGTATCCACGTTTCTACAGCGACTCACAAAAACGGCAACCCGACCCCCAAGCACCCTCACGGATGAAGAGAAGGTGCAAAAGCCCAGACTGAAGGAAAGGAACGTGCCATCACCATTAAATGTGATTCCAGCAAGAGGCAGCCACCAGCATCGCCTCCCTATAGCCCTGTCCCATAGCTGTCCGGACCAGCCATCAGTCTTTACGAGCTCCATGTTAGCGGAAAGCAGTGAAAGTGTTTCGAGAAGCGGAGGTCAGGATAGTAAAAGTTTGGTACTTACTGGCATATACGGTGAGAGTGGTACCGTTGGCGAAGGTGAGCTTGTCTGACGCACTTCATGTGACCCCAAGCAAAAAACGGCCAATTCATGTTGCTCTATATATATTTAGTTGTTCTCTGGAAATTGCAGGTCAACGTATTAGTCCCGAAAAAGGAAAAATATCTTGCGTGGACCTCAGAAGGTGAAATGACTACAAACTTGAGTTTATTTCAAAGAACTTGCAGTTGTTATGAGCGACGCAGAAGTATTGAAGCAGCCCGACGCAATTATGAGTAATATAAATAAATGAACAAATGTGAACTTACCTAGAATGGGCTCATATGAAGATAGGGACGGGACATTTTACAGATATTCTTTTTTTTTAAACGAAATCGCCGTGGTAGGTTTTTGAGCGAGGGTGCAGGCAAAAGGCATCACTGTGGTACTCCAGTCCCACAGTGAAAAAACGCCTAACAAAAACTGCCGCATGTAAGAAGCGACGTTTTAACACGCCGCCTAAATCAAGCCACGTTATTTAAACACTGTATAACAGTAAATACTCGGTGTGATTCTGTGTACACTTACTACACTAGATTTTTGAGTTTTGAGGGCAACTCAAAATTTTACGTTTTGAAGAAAACCACCTATCGTTGTGACAACTTATTATGCTTTATTCTATGTTTAATCTATGTTTCATATTCATAAAACCGTCAAATGTTTGCATTTGGCAACAAAAGTCGTGCCAACTTGTTCTCTTTTGTTCTCGTTCAAATTTGAGTTAAATACGCTAAGAATTCAATATGTGCCAATTAATTATTAAAAGAAGAAGATAACAAACAAAATAGTTCAGCATGTTTATTTTAAACATGGTAATAATAAATAATAGCAGACAGGTTTTGAGGATCCCTGTGGGGAATGACGGCAAACTAGGCTTTAAAGGGGGGGGGGGGGATTAGTGAGCGGGTCATGTTGATGTTCTATGAGACCAGCCAGGGTCCTTCACTTGCACCATATCCACTGGACCTGCTGGCCCAGGGAGACCCTACCTGGAGTTTAGGCTCTCTGATGACAGAGCAATGTGGATTATGAAGGCACAGAAACTCCTTCACTACGAAAGTTTATGATCCTCAGAGGTGTGCTACTAGTTTTGCTTTTGTTAATATTTTACAATTAAATAAACCTAAGTTATGGAAAATGTTTATATAAAGAGTGAGGGGCAGGATTCTAGCCCAAAAACCCCGACGAGGTGAGGTTACCGTGCTACCTTACGTCGCACCTGTTTCCTCATTTCCTGTAACAAACCATTTCTGAAAGCATTTCACACTTTGTTCTGTGGGTGTCTTCGCAGTTGTTTTGATGTTGGGATCATGAGAGAGAGTACAGGCAGGGTTGGCCTTAATTGACCTCGCCTGCTTTTATAACAGCATGTCGTTTCAGTAATTCCCCTGACTCCCATGTTTCTGTCTGTCTTATTTGCCCGATGTTTGGTGGCAGATTGTTTTGGCCGCGTACCTAACCGCAGCGCATTTAGCGGTTCGGCATCAGTACGCCGGGAACTGAGATATGTTCGAGAACATAAAAGGTGCCTTAACCGTGCTTCAAAACCTCCTCTGACATCACACCAGCACTGGGTTTCAGTATGAGAATATGAAAAGACGGCACACTGTGGTACCCCAAGTACACGATGAAAATCATCCGTACAAAAACCCTTGAGTCGATTGCAGGGGATAAGAGCCCCATTACTCTTTCGCCTCATGTTTTCTTTTCTACTTGTATGCAGCTTTCACTGCTGAGTTTATTTAAACATGTAATCGCACACTCCCTCTTTAGAAAAAGTGAATTATTTTACAGCTGTATGGCTTCGTTGTATAGCTGATTCAATCTCTCTGATAACTTTGCTGCAATCGTCATGTGTGTGCAGTGAATTTATTGTAAGAAGAGTTTATGGAATGTGAAGTTATAAACAAGGTTCCTATATGTTTAAAGTTCAGCTTTATAGCTATATAAATATAAAGTGACTGTAATGCCTTCACAGACTTAGCCAACACATTCATAAATTGGTGGAATTACATCAATGAGTGACATTTATCAGGTCTTTTTGATGTATACCAGGGTTGCCCAATTCCAATCCCGGTGGACCAGAATCCAACACAATTTGCAGATTTTAACTGTTAAACCTGAGAATTGACCGACTAAGATGTGTCTGAGCGGGGAAATCTGAAACTGTGTTGGATTCTGGCCCTCCTGGACTGGGATTGGGCAGTCATAATATGACACTCCTCAAATATGAAATTTTGCACTAAACTTTGAGCACCTTGAGAAACTGCCAAAGCAAAACTCACAAGCAGAGCTTCATCACATTTATACTGATGGTAGATTATGATAATGACATCACTTCCTATTGAGGTTGACACTCCTCCTGTTAACTCATATCGGACTCACCTTGTAAAAACCCACAGTACAAGCAACAGCTTAACTAGAGATGCCATAAATATGGCACTTCAAAATGAATTCCAACTGATTTTGAACTTTAAACTTTATTATTTTATTGACCGAAAAAAAATTCATTTTATTGACTAAAAAATTGTCAGTAGAACAACCAAAATGAGGTTTTACTGCAGGGCTTACAGGCTAACCCTTAAAAATCACACAAGCTGAAATCCAGAAAAGAAATCTCAAAATCGATCAAGAGAAATAAGGTGAGAGTTTCGGGAACTCAGAGGGAACCAGGGAACCCTTGACAGCGTGGGGACAGACCCAGGACAAGTGGGGGGGTATATCTCCCAGCCAGCTTGGGGACATCTAATGATCCCCCAGAAGATGATACGGTCTCTGATCCAGGACGGGGAGCTCTGATCTGATCTTCCAGGTGTACGGCTTTCACATCCCTCACCAAGATATATAGTAGATTGCTGGATGAATTTTATGTTTTATGTAATAAGGCCCAAGTGATTATCACATGAATTGTACCGAGCCATTCATAACTCGTAATATAAAACCTGGTTAAACCTGATTGCATTTTTTTAAGAATCATGTTCAAGCAGAATCTAACTTTGTGCGCCTGTGTGTTCATGAATCAGCTGCTTTATATTTAAAAAGAAACATTATCACTGGATTCATGGGATATTTTGGTGCCCTAGAATTAATGAGGTATTGTGATGGACACTGAAACTGAAAAACAAACATTATAGTTCTGGTAATATGTTAAGTAGTGAGGTAGGAACAGCGACCCCTTCTGTTTAAAAAAATTGAGCGACAATTATAACTACAAACTTAAAAACCTCGAAAGCAATGCGGCGAAACTCATTGGCTGTCTGTGACGTCACCATGAACGACTTGCATTGTGATTACAGTTAACTTATTGCGTGCTATGCTGACCTCATACGATATTCTGAAAAATTGTACTGGAATATACTTGTTTGTATTTTTTTGGCAATAAAAAAGCCGGTTGAAAAAAAATACAGAAACATATTACAGTTTATGAAATACACCCAACATTATCTTAACTACTGTGGTAACCCCCAGTCCTCACTGTGATAAACTCAGGCACAAAAACTGTCAAAGAAAAGTTCACACGTTTTTACATGTGGTAGATGGTGGTGATTACATCACGTTCTTTTGTGGTAGGATTCCCAGCGGCTGACAGAGCTCTTACTGCTGTTACTAAAACCCAACACTCACTGAACTGCTAGGTAGCGATTTATCTGAAGCATAAATAAACAAACAACAAAATATCATGTTCGGTGATCCAATGTAATATGTTAAGGAATGCACAATGACCAGACGTGGCAATTTCAGGTCCAGAAAATAAAAATCCAAGCCATGATTTACTTTCAACCAACCAGTTGAGCATAAAGAGTCACAGTCGCAGATACTCAGCTGGTTAATTGAAACAAAATCTTGGTCTAGATTTGTACTTTCTGGACCTGAAACTTCCACCTCCGACAATGACTCTTTTCATCCATCCATCTCAGAGGTACGCTACAGTGAGGGTTCCACCTAGTGTTCGTAATGTAAAACTACATCAATTTTGACCAAGCAGAAAAATCCCCGAGAGGTTATTTTGAATGTAACTATTTGTAAAATAAATAATAATAATAATAATAATAATAATAATAATAATAATGTTTTTTTCTTTTAGGGTTTTAAAACTCCAGTAGCAGACGGGTAATGTATAATAAACACTTTAAACGAATGCTACATGAATGTGGGACATGCTGTCAAGATTCAGTGTTATACAGTTTGTACAAGCACAGAACCCCAAAGACTAGACGCTCAGTGTTGAGGCTAAATTTACCATTGCAGCTCGTTCAGAACCATGGACAGCGCACGGCGTTGCACTGGCTTTTCCTAGTTTTAGCAGCGGAGGTACCTTTCCGTTTGAAAGCAGCGATTATTCGGTATAATTCTGTGTTGTGGCGCCGAGCCTGTTTAGTCACAAGCATCCTATTTGCCCAACGGGGTTTTATTCTAGGATAATCTTGTAAAAATCTAGCTAACAGTCTTTCCCGAATACTCTCGCAATAACAATATGCCTTCAAGTGCTTAAATAATGACGTGGCTTAACTCATTAAAGCGATTCATGCAATAACGGAAATGACGTGTACGTCTATATCTTAGATATAACATCCATCGTGTTTACAGCACATGGCGGCACACACTCTCTCCCATCGGGTATTGGCGTGAGTAATACATTTGTTCAGGCGTGATTGTGAGAGAGAACAAGCAGGTGAGCTGTGCTGAGCAGGAAGTTTGCTGCGTACTATAGGGATGAACAGTGCAGTACCCAAATCTCTCCAGTTCGCACCTCCGGCCGACAGGTGGCACTGTACCTATGTAGGCCGATGTGTCGTTCGTCTGACGAGAAGAAGACGAAGGAAACGCAGAGATCAAGTGCGGCTTTGGTTTGGCGGTGGGACGCGATTCGTACTGCCTTGGAGTGGCTCTGATTTTTTTCTAGCTGATAATTTTAATATTTAGGGACGACAGTCACCAAAGATTCAAGGTAAGGAAAGGCTGTGTGTGCGGCACCGTCTTTAGCGCATTCGTGTGAATGTGCGGGGTGTCATGGAGGTTCATAAAGACCCTGATAAACTCTGTCTCCGGGGCAAAGACGGCTTTACAGAAGCCCTTTATAGCCAATCTTGCAAACGGGTGGATCGTGGGGATAGGCTTTGGTTCCTCATTTAATTCCATATAATTGGAACATTAGTAGACCGTCGTCCGAGATGCCACCTGTGTCTATTCTGGTGCTTAATTGACACTAGGCTACACTAAGCTTTTCCGAATTGTCGCATTGTAAACAATAATCTATTGGATACACCTATCTGCGATAACTAATTATTGGTATTTTCCCCCTTTGAGTCTGGTCCCTCCCAAGGTTTCTTCCTTCTCGGGAGTTTTTCCTTGCCACTGTCGCCTATGGCTT
>JABFEB020000043.1:13912535-13926423 GCA_019775895.2 Stomatorhinus ivindoensis
CCCCCCCCCCCCCCCCCAGACTGCGCAGTGTCAAGATGGAGCAGAGGAAGCTGAATGACCAGGCCAACATGCTGGTGGACCTGGCCAAGGTGAGCTCCGGGCCCAGCAGGATGTGCCAGCAGACTAACCCTGTAGTTAAATATGCACCTGAGCATTCAGTTTTTATAGGATAGACTCACCCAGTGCGTGTCTCTCAGCTTCAGTCCTGCTGAAACCCGTTATTCTGGCAAATCCTGAGCCCCAGTCGCTTAATATTAAATTATAAGAAGCTTACGGGGCTGTTAAGCGGCTGCATTTATGTTTGATGCCTCTTCGGTCGGCTCTCGGGCAGCATGCAGGGCCAGGGCGGACCTGGTAAATTACACGTGGAATATTCCGGAAGTCATGCGTGTGGACACCCCCGCCCCCCTCCCCCACAGACGCAGAGCGTGATGTACGAGCTGGTGTCGGAGCTGCAGGAGCGGGGCGAGGAGATGGAGCAGCGCTTGGCCGTGCTGGAGGACAAGTTGGACGCGGTGGTGGCCAGCGTGCGGGCTCTACCAGGTCTGCTCTCCCGGGTCCTGGCTCAGCAGCAGAGCGAAGCCCTCGAGAGCCTCGCCCAGCGGCTCCGTCCCGCCTCCCTGGGCTCCGAGCGCTCATGGCCTCCCGCCCGCCGGCGCCGGTCACCCTCCACGGTGCCGCACACCTCCTCCGACAGCGGCTAGCCCGTCATCCTCAGACTCCAAGAACCGCCACGGGCAAATGAGCGGACAGCAAACACAGGGTTTACGTTTGGCCATTGTATGGCTGTTCCTGTTAGCTTTTTTATAAAGCCCACGTTACTGATTGGAGGATGGGAGGTAGGCCTCAGGGGAGCCGGCGCTCGGCATTCTGGGACAGGGAGCAGAAAATGGACAGGACTTCCTAGGTTTTGGGGTGGAAGCTAGAGCTTTGACCTAGAGAATGAGGGGAAGGGTCGGGGGGGGGAGGGTGAAATGAGAGGCCGTCTAAGGGAATAAGCAGGGGGCTGATAGCTTCACTGGCCATTGAATGGCGGAGCTTAAAGACACTTATGCCAAGGATTTAAAATAGGCAGGAGCAGGTGAATTTAATAAGGGGCTGTCACACTCTCTCGCTGGCTGTTTACCAGACAGACAGACTGCCACTCACAGTGCTGTCCGAGGGAAGACATTACATTCCTTTTTCCGACACATTCCTCTAGAAAATTTCAGAACGGGAAACCTTCAATCTCGAAATCAGCTGTGTGACACCAAATATTTTGTAACTCTCCCTTACATGCAATACTTAGCTGTTCTTAGAAAACTTTTAACAGCGTAAGGTAACTAAGACTGCGGATCTGACCTGCCAACAATACACGGCATAAAATCAGCGCTTCCAGAGGCCTTGACGGGCAGGAGTTTGGGTGGGAGAAGTCAGGCCACACCCACTGTAGGTATGACGTGTTGATTCCACCCCTCGTGTCAGTCTTTTCTCATTTTAAATCAGGTATTAGAAGGAATATTTGTAACATGGAGTATTTTATCACTAAACATAAACTGGATGATTTAAGAACTTAAACTGCACTGATGACAGTTTTGATGGGTTTTACAAACACCTCATTGATCCAAGGATAAATTCTTTAAGAATTTATTAATTTAGGGCTCGTGTGGGATTTGAATCCAGCACCTCTTCAGACCCAAAGCATGAAACGTACCCCTAGACCCATAAACCACAGTGATACCCTTGAATGCTGATCATAAAGGGAAAAAATGGAAAGTGAAGGTTTTGGTTTGTCTTAAGTGGCACTAAAGTACCAGACAGATAAACATTGTAATGAGCTTAAAAGGTGACACCTTCACCACATGTCCAGCCATCCGCAGTGTTTCCATATCAACCCTTCTTAGGAACATCTTGTTCATCTTTCTTTGCGGTCATATGCTCTCGGGTGATACCCAGTCACACTCAGCCCTCTCTGAATTTCGGTGGCTCACCATTCAGTTACCACCCCTGTCACGCACCGGCATGCGTCATTCCCTGCCCCCTGATTGGTGAACTCACCTGCACAGGGTCATACCATGATATGCACAGGGAGGCCCGTCGTGAGGATTTACTCCCCAACACTTAGGACCGTAGAACCTGGTCTTAAATCCTGCCAAAAAGTCATATTCATGTATGGAAACAGTTATAGTATAGTATTGATTATTACTGAATTTACACGCCATTATGCTACAGCCAATTACAATTAAGCATCTATTCATGTCATTTCTGAGTAGTGAGATGAGATTATTTTTTAACATGTGGGTAAGAAATTTAAGAAGAAATGTATAATCACACTTTTGTATTTGATACCAAGTTATGCATATCAATTAGCACTGGAGGTATACAGTATAATAAAGGAAAAGCGATGAGTCATATCCCAGGCCTGCCGGTGTTCTTTGTTGTCTTCACGGGGGGGAGGGGGGGCGATACGGGGCCGTTCACATGCGTTGGAATCTCCAACAGACTTTAAACAACGTTTCCTATCGATTGCGCCCCATCATCGCGTCTCCCCTTACATTCGGAATCATTCCTGAGCGGGCTGGATTAGATTTGACGGCTCCTCTGGATCCGAGCAATGCCGAGGTATAAAGGGAGAGTCGCATTTAAATCAAACGCCTCGTTTTAGCGGCATGAGCCCAGCCTGAGAGCGCCACCCACATCTCTGACGGATAAAGACTCCGGTGCGACACTCTGAAACAGACTGTATGAGACCCAGCTGACTGTCGCATAGGGACAGATGCACTGTGACACACTGAGAATCCTCAGGGTGACATGGTTCCCGTTCCTAACCTAGATGACTCCAGCAGTCCGTTAAAGCACGTGAGAGCCAGTGCGGCTACTGCCCCCTAGAGGAACGCTGCTGTACTACTGTGTTTTTAGACAACCATTAGCTCATTTTCAGTGCTAGTGAAAGGATCAGATGTTAGAGATACATACTTGGACTTTTAAAATGAAAGGAAGGACATAATTAAATCGCACATATTTAAAACAATTAAATCACACACAATTGATATAAGATAAAAGATCATTAAAAAGAGAACGGGTTGGAATACCGGGGGTTGGAATTTAAAAGCATACAATACGTAACCTGGGCTATGAATTCTGCTTCTGAAAGCTACAGCCTATCATCCAGTCATCACCTAAGGCACAGTCACAAAAATAGGAAGGAGGCGGCGCCGGGTTTTCCTTGTCATGCCATTCTGGCCGCACTGAAATAACGGGCTAGTTACCCGTGCGGGTTTATTTCAGGTTTATTTCTCATAGCCAAATTCAGAATTTAGAAGAGGTAAAAGTTACGTCTTAGACCAGAGATGCCACCCACGATCGGGATCGACTGAAAAATAAAATGTCGAGTCCTTTTTTGCACCAATACGGGACGCGATTTGTTCCGTATTTCCGTACACTAAACACACCCGTTTTACCTGAAAATCGGCAAATCACATTGAAAGTAGCAACCCGACCTGAGATGTCGGTGTACGTTATGCGCCGGGGCCGGTGCCTAGAGGTAGCCGCGGCTCCTGGGCTGTAATGCGCCCGGCGACTCGGCACCGCCGCCCTCCGTGTTTGCCGAGCTTAATGATTAAACAGCCGCTCCCCTTAATCTCCGTGACAGCGGCGTCCACTCCGGACGGGAGCCATTTTAACACAGTCCCTTCGTCTCGTGAATGTCCCGTGGGTCACCAGGTAAAGTGAGCATCATTGCTTCATACATATGCTGACTGGCAGGGTTGGTATCCGGGGTTGGTGCGTTTGCATGGACGGGGACCAGTCGATGCGCAGAATGAACAGGAATAACGCTGCCGAAATACGGGGTTAATGCACAATTAACACGGATGTTAGACACTCATCGGTTTAAATACCATAAAAGTTAACAGTAAGGAGAGCAGAGAGCGTCTAAATGATGGCGATCGCTTCTGATGGTGTCGCCGACGGCGGAAAACCGGCGAAACCTTTCAAAAGTCCGCTTTTTAAAGTGATTTCTGCCGGAAACACATAGAAGTATTATTGCCATAAACTATGCCCCAGTTAATATGCTTCGGTTTCGGTATAATAACTGTCGGTAATTATGCATCTTAAATGTCATAATTTCAAACCCGTTTCATGTTTCAAATTTTTTTTGAATACTGGTAAAGTTGGATTTTCTACAGCGTTTGAAATGTGGAGCTCGTCTCTGTTCTGCATCAATTATTATCAAAGCCAAACTTTAATGACCCTTTCTGTCTTTGGTTTTTCTGTAGAGCTGGTGAGTAGGGAGTCCATCATTGTTCATTTCAGACAGATATAGCATGAGCTCTGTGGATGTCCCTATCAAGAAGCAGGGACGAGACTCTGGCCTACTTGATGACCTGGACGACGCTTCTTCAGCGCTGACTGACACCCTGTACACGGTACCCCCACACCACAATGATTTCAGTGACACCACCAGCTTGCCCTCAGCAGAGCAGATAGAGGAGCAGGGGGGAAAGGGGTGGAAGAAGTTCTTCCCCCCTGTATGGGGGGGTCTTCTTGGGAGGTGGAGGAGTCGTACGACATGGTCAGGCTCCCCGACGGTGGTAATCCTCCCCAACGGGACTCGCGTGAGCCCTCCTGTCAGCCCCCTGCCAGGACGCCGGTACCAGGGTATCAGTGGATCGCTGAGCTCCCACAGACCGCTGCTGGACAGCACCCCCACCGGCTCGTCCCGGAACGAGGAGTCGTATCAGGATGCCCAGCTGTCGGCGGCCGAGTGCTACGCGGAGAAACTGGAAGCGTACCAGCTGAAATACTCCTACATGAAGTCATGGCCAGGTTTGCTACGGCTGCTTGCTGGCCTTCAACTCCTCTTCGGGGGCGTGGTGCTGGCCTGCATTTGCGCCTACGTCCAGAAGGACGGCGAGTGGAACAACCTCTATAATCTTGGGGGTTTTCCCGGCTACACAGCGTCGGGCTATTACTACCGGGGCCCCATGACCATGTTTGTGCTGGCGGTGGCCGGTGTGGCCTGGCTTGTCACCGTGATCCTACTCGTCCTGGGCCTCACCATGTACTACCGCACCATCCTGCTGGATTCGCAGTGGTGGCCGCTGGCGGAGGCGGCGCTCAACCTGGTCGTCTTCGTGCTCTACATGGCAGCGGGCGCGGTCTACCTGAACGACCTGAACCGCGGCGGGATCTGCTACATGAGCCCGGGCTTCAGCCCGCTGATGTCCGTCCTGTGCCGCGTGGAGGGCGGCCAGATGGCCGGGGCAGCCTTCATATTCATCAACATGCTGACCTACCTGATCGGTTTTCTGGTGTGCCTCAAAATGTGGCGGCACGAGGCGGCGAGGCTGCGGATGGAGGCCCTGGGGGCTGAGGAGGTGGGTACTGTGGATGGGGGCCCTGGCTGGAAACTAGTGGACGGAGGGTGACTTCAGCTGTCCTCTTCTTCTTCTGCTTCCGCTTAGGGATGGAAGAACGACAGAATGCTTAAAAAGAAGGCTTTATAAGGCTCAGATCCCAGATGTCTTATGTTCTACCTCTAAGAAGAATCTCACGTCAAACTGAGCCAGAATAATATCTATCTGTTTGAATTTAATTGAAAATCAACCTGACGGCTCAATGTAAGCGTTCTGTCTGTATGATGGATGTGACCCTGCCTCAAGCGGCACTTGAAATAAAAATGATCCGATTAGTATTCTTGAGCTTAATTGACCTGCGGTCAGAGGTCACAGAGCCAGCAATGGAGTCTCAGAGTCTAATGTGCTTATTGTGAACTCTTTATCGGTGTTCACAGTGGAGCCGGTACGGAGTAACTTAATAAATATTTAGTGTGGCTGTTGAGGGAGGTGAAGTGTTTAGGGCAGAGGGAAGCGCTCGGAGCTGCGGCACCTGGCAGACAGGAATGAAACACACAGAGGTGTCACAGGCAATGGGGATGGGGACATTGTTGCACTGTGTCCTCCGCACCACACTGGTGTAGCTCTGCTAGTACAGTGTATGTCGAACATCACCATCCTCTGCTTTTTCTGAAACATGCAGCGCCTCCCTGTCGCCCCAGATGAGGCGCCCCACCTCGTCCAAGACCGGAGCCAGCTCAGGGTGGCCACATCCGGGCCGGGGGGATACAGCGGCGGATCTCTGAGGGTCGGCAAGAAGATCCATTTCGCCGAGAAAGGGGAGGACCCGGGCAAGCTGAGCCGGTCCATTCCCACGGGACACGTCCCCAAACCCCGAGTGGTGGCTGACTACGTCATGTGAGTGACGAGCGTGTCCCGGTCACGTGACCCTACAGCGTCGTTCCATCCCATAATTCGGTGTCGGGTTGCAGACGCAGAATCCGGTGCTGGTGACAGGTGAGTCATTAAACTGGTGCTTCGTGTCCCCCATGCCCCCCTCCCGCCCCGTAGAAACTATCCCACCATCCGCTCCCCGGAGGACCGTGAACAGTACAAGGCCGTCTTCAATGACCAGTACGCGGAGTACAAGCAGCTGCACGGGGAGGTCAACGCCACGCTGAGCAAGTTCTGCGAACTGGACCGAACCATGGGCAGAGTCCTCACTGACATCAGGAGTCCCGAGGTAAAACAGGACACTCGTGGGCTCAGGAAGGAGGTATGACAATGCGACTGAGAAGGTCACCTCCTCAGTGTGTGTGTGTGTGTGTGTGTGTGATTAAAAACCTGTTATTTTGATGTTGGACCACCTTTTCTGTCTCCACAAGGGGAAACTCCCTTTTTAATAAAAATCTGTGAATGCAATCAAAAAGCTACAAATGCCAAAAGTCTTTAGTTTGGCTACTTATGGTTAAGGTTAGGGTTGGGCAGGGGTTAAGGTCATCATGTTGGGATTAGAGTTTTCCCCACAGAAGTGAATGGAGAGTCCCCACAAAGATATAATTCCAAACCTGTTTGTGTGTGTATGTGTGTGTGTGTGTGTGTGTGTGTGTGTGTGTGTGTGTGTTTGTGTGGATATCTCTGAGCATTTTGTGCTGGACAGAGGGGCCTCCTGGTTGGTCTGATGTCCTTCGAGAGGTGACAGTGACTTCACAGATTAAACACTCCCTCTCACGGATTCCAATGCTTGTAACCACTGCCGATCGGTTGAGTAGTTACGTGGTGCGATCTCATCAGTAAGGCGCAGAGACTGTGCGTGAAATGTTTTTGCTCCTAGGATAAAAACACTCTGATATTTTTTCTGTGTCAAACAGGATCAGGAGAGAGTTTCCCGGCTCATAAAGCAGTACCAGGAGAAAAAATATGTAAGTCTGACTTGATGGGTTATAGTGTTTTAAAAATCCATAAGTATCCGTTACTCGGTGCAGGGTCTTGGGCCCTGGGGGCTGTCCCAGGAAACACAAGGCGGGGGAGCCCCCACGTGTACAACAGCACATAGATTATGGGCTGTCTACAGATACCAGTATAACCTAAACCACATTTTCAGACTGTGGTTAGAAGGCAGAGTATCCTGTGTCGCCCTCCTGGAATGGGCGTGGCTAGTGTGGCCTGCCCCTCCCACAGTGGGCGTGGCTAGTGTGGCTTGCCCCTCCCACAGTGGGCGTGGCCTGAGCTGTGTCATGTGTACCTTCGGCAGGATCCCTCATTTTTGGAGAAAAAGGAACGATGTGAGTATCTGAAGGCCAAACTGAACCATATCAAGGGCCGAATTCAGGATTTCGACAGGAGGGGGGGCGGGGGCGGGGGCGAGGCCGACTGACAGCCTCTTCCTGCTGCCCACATCCCGTCCCCACGGCACAGCCTCTCTCTCTCTGCAAGATACCCGATAGCTCTGCTCATTAATCTCAGATCAGCAGTGACAGTGAAGTGATACCTTTACAGTATAATCATCCAGTGTATGGAATCTAAGCCAAAGGATGTCTAACATTCATTATATTTTTGGTTTAAAATGGGTGTACATATGTGTCATAATTTTTGTATTGCAGTTTATTGTAAATTTAAAAGATTATTGTCAATTTATAAGATTATTGTAAATTTGTCATCTCTTGGAAGTATTTAATGTAAAAAACAATAAAAACCAGGAAAGACTGAAATGTTGACTTTGTACTTTGAAGGTGTATCTTTGTCTTTATGAACATCAACGTATTTTGCACATGTGTTTTTGAATCATTTTATTAAAAGGACCAGTTAGTTATCGGGGCTCTGCCTCGCTGACAAGGAGATGATGGCTATTTCCCCTCATCAGGAGTCAGTGTCAGCAACTTCTGGTCAGAGTCAGTCACTCCATGTGAAGTAGTTCATGTGATCAGAGGCCTCTGTAGTGGAATGGCTGTAGGGGTCAATGAAATGTTGAATGCAAAGGGTAGTAACCTGGTAAACTCACCTCTTCAATTTTGCATGGAAGCTGGAGAAAGTACCTCTGGATTGGCTAACAGGGGTGGAGGTCTCTGCTTTTAAAATGACAACCGGAACATGTGTATCAACTATAGGAAGATGACTGGATCTGGTAGGGTTTGGTTATGCTGTTCTCTACATTTTAGAATAATTACAAAGACATCAAAACTATAAAATATCATATATGTAATAATGAGCTGATATAAAAACGTATTAAACAAAAGCAATTTTATTTGGGGGGGCAGCTCTGTGGGTTGGGACTCAGAAGTTTGCCAGTTCAAATCCCTGGTTCAGCAGAGTGATCCCACTATTGGCCTTTGGTCCTAAACCCCAATTGCTTCATGGATTAGCTTACGCTACCGTCTCCTGGGATACTTGTTCCATATCCCACATACTGTATATGCACTCACAGCTGATCTGCCTTCACCCTCTGGTCAAACTCCTCCAAATCCATTTATGCTGTGTTTATATCAGGTGGCCAGTGTCACTCTCCTTTTGTAGGTGGCTTGGTGTGTCCAAACTTTTGACTGGTACTGCAGGAGTCAGGTGGAGCAATGTGGATTTCAGTCTGGCTCTGGAACAGTGGATCAGCTCTTCTTCCTCTCATATCTGGGGTTAACATGAATATGCTAAAGCAGTCTTCGTGTATTCTGAGGAGGAATATAACCGCATTCCCTGCCACATAGCGTGGGGGGCCGCTATAGGAATATGGAGCACGAGCACTGTTACTGTATCGCTTCGGAATTCCACCCGAAGGTTGCCAGGCTCGCTGTCTGTGACGCGGCGCAGGAACTCGAAACAGAGCCGCCACAAGTAAGGATTGAGACGAGTCTCCTAAGGTGATGCAGGCATCTGGCAACCAGTCCCATCAGACACCAGACACAGCGGCTTGGGAGTGACAGAGGGTCCATGGGCCGGGAAAATTAAGTCTGCTCTGACCCGCAAAGCATGGAGAAGTGCTATGAAGATGATGATGACTAATTGACGGGTTCGCGGCAATGTTAATAGCAAGAAAGACAAGCCTGTACTATTTAACAGTGCTTCTGAATGGAGGAGCATTCTCACAGAATCTGCCCCGAAGCAGAAACAAGGTAATACAGCCATATTTACCGTATACTATATTTCTTCAGCATGCAACTGTTTTAGTATCCAAGCCAGATGTGGTTCTGCATCAGGTGATTCTGCCTCGTAATCCTGATGGGCTTCACTACGCACCTGGAGAGCCTTCTGTCACGTTGCCCTGTTCCCTACGTATAGGAAACGTCCCGCATTGGAATATCACCCCCTGTGGGTTGTGTGGAGCAGAAGGCGCTTTGCGGGGGGGGCAGAGAGGGGCGGGGGAGGCAGGTGAGAGTAAGAATGAGGAGCCTTCAGCCGGTGGAGGAATATGAGCTGAGAGGAGCAGAGAGGCGCAGGGCAGTCGTGTGGCAGGAGCACAGCTGGGAGGCAGCCAGTGGAGGCCTGAGGGAGACAGGAGCGTTTTCACTGCCTCGGGTTAAGCCCTCTTTCGCGGATTCACCTGGCGCTGCCCGCAGGTACGTGGAAGCGTGATCTGCCGCCGCTCTGAATTTACTGACCATGGTCTGATTTTGCTGACCGTGGCCGTCCACGGTCGCAAACCCCGCATACTTTGCGAAGTTTCTCTTTTGCCTGTGACGAGAGCATAGATCCATGGAGATGGGTGAACTTGTTCTAATGATAATTAATGAATTAGTCTTAACGATTAAACTAGGGCGCAGCTATATTAAATGCGCATGGCAAATGACAGAAAAGGCATTTGCGATTAGGGCAGATTTATTGGTAAACATGTAGCGCAATTAAAAGAATTATTCAGTAAAAGTGAAATGAGATCCTTGCCCTTGCAGTGCGGTGGCTGTAAGTACTGTAAGTATCGCCTGCCCTGTGTCAGAGTGACACCCGGTCTGTAACGTGTCCCTGCTTCGCGGGTAAAACAGCTATGACTGGTCAGCATCGGTATTTTTTTCCCACAAGCCTCATCTTAATTCTCACACAGAGCTTGGAATCGACGGCCTGAATGGATTCGCTGTTCATCCTGCTGCTTTCTGAGAATTAGGGCAGCTTTACGCTTTAATTATTTATCCTCAGTCTCTGGTCTCGAATGTCTGTCTGAATTATTAAGGTCCCCTGGAAGGAGTCACAGTGAGCCGGGAGGGGACATTCTGCATAGGGCAGTGACCGCGTCCGGCATCGCAGTGCACCGGGACCACACCGGCGGCTGAGCGGCAGATATACAGGCCGTAATGTCTAGATGGCGTATCCGTTACGTGCGCTGAAACACCGGGAAATGCAATCCCGACGTGAGTTGAGTGTGGTTTGATTGCAGGGTGCTTTGGTGATTCAAAGAAGGCTGTTTAGGTTCAGCCAGGGGTTCAATGGTTCAACAGCAGCTCGAGTGCGGGATTTGACGCACGGCATTAAGACTACGAACTTCCCCTAACAGCCCCTGACTTTTCCATTAAGCTACAGGAAGACAGCAGAGAATAGTTAGGTGGGGTTTTGCGGCCAGAGAAAGCTGTGAGCGACCGGCCTTGCAGGGTTAGTCTCAGCATTTGTTTATCTGGCATTTCCTGTCTTCGTTTATCTATGAATCCGTTCTCTATCTCATTTTCCCATCTCCACTTATTTCCTGCCCCTACACACAAATGGTTCCCTGGCCTCGTGCCACATCTGGAAACTGTGGCTCGTTGCAAAATCGCAGCTTCGTGTTCGTAAATGATGACAGAGCAGAGAAAAGGGAATCGATCTTAAACACCGCTTTGTGCAGAATTCTTTCCAGACAATTCAGCGAATTGTACTTTGGTCTAGGAAAGCATCTTGAAAGTGAGCTCTTATTCTACAAATAACCTTTTGGCACTGCAGTTTTTCATTTCAGGAATATCAATTCTTACATCATTTATCTGACGTTATGTGAGACTTTCCTTTTGTCGGGGATGTCAGACAGTGAGCTCATAGTAATATCCGCTCTGCTTTGTTTAACGATGAGTCAAAGTCCTCTGCTATACATTCGACAATGTTGTGTCATTGTTGCGGGTGACGCCATGTGTCATGCACGGCAACAAATGGCGTCAGCAGCGTTTGTGTGTCACCGTGGAGCCACAGCCCAGTCTAGCACTACTGATGTGCACTTTGTGTGTTTGTGTCTGTTTTCTTTGTGCAGGCGGCACCCAAACGTCTGCGAATGATGTATTATTACGACACAAAGCATTACACCACCCACACTGGGTACCGCTCCCCATACATGGATTTTGGAATCCTGAGCCCTTCTTGGGAGTTTCTGGCACCTAAGAGTGGGAGGGGTCCTGGACCGTACTATGCGCACGAGAGGCCGCAGTATTTCTACTACTGGCTGTCGCCCCCCGGGGTGGTCAGAGCCATGGAATGCGTGGTGGCTGCCCTCTGCTTCATCATCTTCATCTGCGTGGCTTCCACGCTGGTGTGGGACATCAATTTTAGCTTCCCCGCGACAGGGGCCTATGGTGGGGGGGTCGGGACGGGATACTACAGCAGCGCCCATAATCAGTTCGGCGCCTACCCAAGCCCCAACGCTGCTAAGGTGACCATGATGACCATGGTCACCTTGAACTTCCTGGTGTCCATCGGCGTCCTGGTGTTCAGCTATGTCCGAGCGTCCAACTTCCGGGGACGCTGCTTCTACCTGCTGCTGGTGGTCGTGGATTCGATCCTGGCCTTCCTCCAGGGCGTCATCAGCATCATCTATGTCATCAGCATTAACCCGATGTCGCAGAGCTCACAGAGCATACTCTATAACCCTATTGCGATGATGTGCAACAGCTTGTACTCCGGAAACACTGCGGGAGCTGTTGGGGCCTTTCCTATCAATAACCAGCACCTCTACCACTACTGCTTCATAGACCCACAAGAGGTAAGCTGCCTTGCCCACAAGCTCTCTGGGTGTTTCTCAATACGTGTACTTGACCGTACTTGTGTTCTTACATAGCCGTTTTACGTCATCTTCCATTGCTGAAGACCAGTTCCAATACTAAGCACAGAAGTAGAGAGAATAGTAAAAATCCCCAGATGTCATTGTCGCCCACACCCCCAAATATCAAAGATACATCGATTACATCCTCGCCAAAGGAGACCAATCCCATGATTCAGTGCGGCCCAAGTTCATTCTTGGGGGGCAAGTTTGCAAGACCGGTCTTGCTAAGACCACAAGTGCAGCCTTTGCATTCTTGCTATTGAGAAACACCCTCTGTCTCCGTTCATGACGAATACCATCTGTCCTGACCCATGGACCCTCCTCAGGTGGTGGCCACAGTCTGCGGCTTCCTGGTAGTCGTGGCATTGACCATCGCTGCCTGCTTTGCCCAGAAGACACGCGGAAAGATCTGGCGCCACGGAAAGCATAACATCTACTGGGACCGGCCCCGTAACAAGGGCTCCGGGGCCCGGGACGTAGAAGACTGGGTGCGTGGGTACTGGATGGACTGGCGGGATTGATGGATAGGATTGATCAGGATGGGCAGATAGATCCTGGGTGGATGGATGGATGAGTAGGATTTTAATGGAGGCATCTACTAGCAGTTTGAAATTAGCCAGCAGAACCCCGTAGAAACCCTACAAGGTCAGGTCAAAGTCAGTTTCATATTAAAATTTCATATCAGGTGCTTGTTTAAATAACTTCCTCAGAAACTATGACTGAGTTTGCTTTTCATGTTTTTATTTCCTCCTCGAAACAGTGTTCAGGGCAGTTCAGAGTCCATCAGTCTGTGTGTGATATGCTCTGATATACAGCTGAATTAAAGGGCCCTCCTCATATTGTTTTGTTGATGCTGTCTGGAAGGTTTCTCCTACAGTTAGCCTGTAAATAGCTGTAAACGAAACTGTTTCACTGTGGATCACTCACTGCCAGGTGGACTTTGGCTGCCGAATGTCCTTATTCTAGGACTAGGGAGCCTAACCCATTGATCCCAGTTTGTTTCCACGTCGATTGTGAGATGATTAATGGGCAATGCTTCATTGGTGGCCCCCCCGTCCCAGTCACCAGCAACATATACCATCACAATTCGGTAGCATGCCAGAATATTGTCTTTGTAAGGTAGCTGTCACCGTACAAACTGGTTGGCCTGCGCAGTTCTGTCAACCCGAACACTCTGTCTGCTGATACCCTGCCAGTCACTGGGGCCAGCTGCCAACAGTTACCGGCTGTTTGTTTCGGTCGCACCTGGTTTCACTTGGGGTGATCTTTGACCGGCTGAGATACGACGCTGTTTCCTTGGAGTATTGCGATAATGTTTATGTGACGGGCTGAGAATCCATAAGATGGAGGTCAATCGCATTTTCAGGGCACCCTGTCTTTGCAGACTGCAACCACACAAACAGCCCCAGGTAGCCAAGCAGACACACTCTCACGGTCTAGGTAGCCAAGCAGACACACTCTCACGGTCTAGGTAGCCAAACAGACACACTCTCACGGTCTAGGTAGCCAAACAGACACATTCTCACGGTCTAGGTAGCCAAGCAGACACACTCTCACGGTCTAGGTAGCCAAACAGACACACTCTCACGGTCTAGGT
>JABFEB020000043.1:13926523-13937277 GCA_019775895.2 Stomatorhinus ivindoensis
ACACACTCTCACGGTCTAGGTAGCCAAACAGACACACTCTCACGGTCTAGGTAGCCAAACAGACACACTCTCATGGTCTAGGTAGCCAAACAGACACACTCTCACGGTCTAGGTAGCCAAACAGACACACTCTCATGGTTTTTCCCTTTCAGGCATTCCTGCACCAGACTTTTGTTGTTTTTCTTTTTATGGAAACTTTAGTTTTGAGCTGGAAGTATTAAGCTGCGAGTATTTTTGCAGACTCACTCAAGTCCTTAATCCAGCTGTCAAAGTGTGTTTATTGTTTCCATGGAGAGTCCTATGAAATCTTGCCCCCCCAACCCGTACATTCCTTCATGGCTTACTTTACCTTGTTCTGCCAAAGCAGTGGGGGTGTGGGGGGGGGGATCTCTGCCCTGTTTTCCCAGACATTGTACACAGAAGCACATGCATGTTGCTCAATCAGCGAAGGATACTCCAGGTCTGTCTGCTTGTGTCCCGTGGGTTGGCACACACCTCTCTGCTTTTCCGTCGGCCCTGTGAACCTTTCCTGTTTAGACAGCAGGACAGAAACCCGTCATGTGATAGGCACGGGAAGGGCGTGTGTTCAAGTCTGGGAGGACAGCGATGTCTCTTGCGGTCCATCTGTCTCACAGGCTGGTGCTCAGGAGCCTGTCCTGCTTGGAGTGAATGAGGCATGGAGATATATTTAGGGGGTGTGTAATTCTATATGGTGTTTCAGTCTGTATGATGTAATTAGGATATGTTTAGGGTCATAGTAAATCCATGTACTGTATGTATGGTCTGTGAATGATTGTAAATTGCATTTTGGACTTTGAGATTCTCAGATTTCATAGTAGTCATAGCAGAAATAGACAGTTTTGTTTGGCTGTTGTGTCTCCTTGGTCCCAGGTCATTCCAGTCTGCCGTCGTTTTGGCTAGACAGTACGTATTAGGCTTTGTTTCACATCAACGTAACTGACTGGCTCTTTTTCATAATGCATTCATGACCTGGTTTTGGACCACCGTGCTGTGAAGGTGGTGTGACGGCTACTGTGCTTCAGGTCAACAACATCGAAGGGGAGCCCAGCGTGCGAACGGGCCCGACCGTGCTGCTGTCCGAGAAGCCCCTAACCCCCCAGCTCGTCGCGGGGCCGGACAGTGTCTCCAGCGGGCGGAACCATCCCAAGGATGGCTATGTGTGAGTGGGGCGGGGGCCTCACCGAGGGTGGGGCATCTGTATCATCACTCAGGCCCTGGCATTGCTGCCAGTTGCTAGCCACGCCCTTGTTGCCAAGCAACAAAAGAACCCGCCCCTGCAGGAACTCTAAGCCGATATGATGCTGTGTCCCCAGAGAGGTGACCCCTCCCACCAAGCTAATTGTCCAGGCTGCTGGGAACTGGGCCAGCTCCATCCCCTCCGAGGAGTCCGGGGCACCCCCCCCACAGAGGACCCCCGTCCACACCCCAGGGCCTAGCGAGTCACAGTACGAAACTGGCTATGCCAGTGGGGGGGACAGCGGCCCAGAAGCGGACACTCCACTGTGGCACAGGTGAGGCCTCTGTTTCTCACTGTAAGTGGACAGGAAGAGGGAGCACAGTGGGTGAAATCCTACACTGGTCTGAATGTGCACATTAATCTCGAGCAGCATGTACCCCGAGATCACGTCCGCCAGCCAGCGCCAGGAGTATAAGAAGGTCTTCGACTCAGACCTGCGGACTTACCAGCAGCTGTGCGCCCAGTTAGACCACATCAACGGCCCAATGAGCCAACTGGCCCGTGAGCTGGACCTGCTGTCGGATGGAGACCCCGAACACCAGGTGAGGGCGCCGATCGCAATCTTGACAAATGGCCACATTTTTATGGGCACTAAATCACAAATGGCATAAGTGGGCAGGGTGACGGGCCTGGTGAAGGTCCTCCTCAGAGCCCCGAACCAGGCTGGGAAAAAAACAGCAGATGGGGTGAAATTTTACACTCCTGCTTCAGTACAGATCAGCAAGGATATCTAAATCCGAGGCTGCACGTGTGCCGGCTCTCATTCCAGGCCCACGTGCAATGATGTTTTTATTTATGTTTGGTAGCTGAACAGATTCTCCAAAAGTAGTGACACCATTAGGCTGGGATATATAACGTGGCCTGCAATACTGGCCTCCAGCCACAGGTGGCACCAAAATACAAACTTAAATACAAAATTTAAACTGTCTGTGTATCCATACAGGCCCTGGAAGAAGAGTACAATAGGCTTCAGGAGCTGAAAATGGTGAGTACAGACCTGTTAAGACCACAGGCAGATCCTGCAGGTATTCGTTTTCAGAAAGCATTCCAAAATTAAGTGGGCTACACAATGACTTATAAAAGGACAAAAGCAGCTATACCCAATTTAGTTGGTCTTGGTTAAAGACATCTGGACACAGCTGCCCCATGAATGCCCTTTGACCCCCCTCAGGCACCAGAGTACCAGATCCAGAAGCGTCAGTGCCGGGAGCTGCGCTGCAAACTCATCCACATCAAGCGCCAAGTGAAGAATTTTGATGCATGCCTCTGAGACCGACTGCCCCGCAGATTTCACATAGCAGTCCTCCATGGTCCTGCCCTCTAAGATGGCCAGCATGATCCCAGACCAGCGCGGCCGGTCCGGCATGACGCCACGTCCGGCACCCCGGGGCTCACCTGCAGCTCTCAGGCTGCCTGCGTTGTTGTTCTCGTGGGAAATGTGCAGGCACAGCGCAGAAGGAGTGCTGTTAGGTGTCGCTCTAGTGCCAAAGTCCCCATTTTCTAGTAAACAAGATGGGTGGAAGTCTTTTCCTCTTCTTCCAGGAGTTGAATCCAGTTAAGAGGCTCACTAATGGTCCAAATGCACCGTAATGCTTGTTGTCTGGAGCTGAAGTTTTGTTTTCAGTGTGTTACGGGGCTGGTTTTTTAAACAGTGCTCATTCTGAGCTCTATTACACCTCAATATTTCTGATTACGTCACGGAGCTTGTGCCTGGTTTCCAAAGCATCTGGCACGTATGGTGTTTGCGCTGTTACTGATTGCCTTATGAAGCTGATGCCGTTGTGTGTTTCTGTTATTGGATAAATGGAGTTGATATTTGCATTCGTGTTATGGAGCCATGCTCCCTTCCAGTCACACGTGTAGCAGAGGCCGTGGCCCTGATCACGCCTGCATCTTTTTGGCTGCGCTGCAGAGTTGAAGCACCTCTTCGAAATGTTTGGCAGAGCAGTGCATTGTAGGCTTGACATGTCATTCTAGGGTCACTCTGCAGCCCAGGCAGCCATGTTTTATCAAGTTCAACATGGAGTTGATGCAGTGGTGGATCCTGACGTGGGTAAGATGGACAGTCTAGGGTGTCAGGGAGATTATTTCTCTTATCAGGGAGCAAGCGGTATTAATGTGTTTTAGGGGTGATGTGAAAAACAGCTTAGCTTACATATTTATTGTAATGTATCGAATTACAATTCTAAGCATGCATTTTTATTTGACATACTGGAAGCATTTTTAAAGCATTTTAAAATATAAAGATGTGCTATGAAGTTCACGCACCAGTTTGAGCACAATTTTAAAATTTGTGTATAAGAGCCACCATGGTTTTCAAAGTATGCATTTTATTTTATTGCAAAATTGACATGCGACACCAATATTGCATTTTTATTTGACCATGTTAAAGAGTTGGTGCACTAATGAAAGAGCGCATTTTTGTTTTGCGTCATGAAATGATGCGCTCTGCAAAGCGCGCGTTTTTATTGTATTACGTTACAGAGTTGACATACTTCTCAAAGCTTGCGATTTATTTTATTCTATCGAACACACGACGTGAAGCACACATTTTATTGCATTACAAAGTCGAGGCCCTATGCAAAACATTAAATTTTATCAAATTACAGAGTTGAAGTGCCACATGAAGCATGTATTGTGTTTTATTCCATTATAAAACTGATGACCGCACCAAGTGTGCATTTAAATTTTTTCACATTACACAGTTGATGCAATATGCAAAGTGTGCATTTTTATTTTATTACGTTATGGAGCTGACATGTCATACCATGCAGTCTTTTTGCTAGTACTGCAACACGGTGTTGATGCTCCACCACAAAGTGTGCATTTTTATTTTATCATGGAGCTGGAACGCCATACCAAGCCTGCAATTTAATTACGTAACGGAGTTGAAGCGTCATGCAAAGCAATCATTTAAATTTTTTTTCAAGCTTTGGGGCTGATGTACTGTACCACACCTAACATAATTTTTTATGTTACACAATTGATGTATAAAGCATACATTTTTATTTTATCACATTTTTATGCGCAACAAAGCATGCATTTTATTCCATTAGAGAATTTATGTGCCGCACCAAGCATGCATTTGTATCTTATCACTTTAGAAAGTTGTTGCTCTACGCAAAGTGTGCTTTTTAATTTTATTATTCTGAGCTGACATGCTCCGCCAAGCATGCATAATGTGATGACAGGAATACACATTTGGTTTGCCATGTCAACTAGGTAGCATGATGAAATGTATTCTTTGTGAGGCATGTCAACTGTAATACTATTACACTTCAAGCCTTTGTGTAGCATGTCAAGTCTGTAAGGCAATGAAATTGCATGCTGGGTGTGCCACATCAATTCGGTAACAGGATAAAATAAAAACGCATATAATACTTGGTATGGCACATCAACTCCTTAACGTGATAAAGTAAAAATCTGTGATTCCTGTGGCATGCTAACCCATCGGCAGCGAGCAGGTGAGGATGGCGGATGTGCAGTCAAGCTGGGTGGGCAGGCATGGAGCTGCCCACCAACTGGAGCTCCAAGACGGACATCTGAATAGTGCATTGATAAAACTGTGTGACAAATAGTTCAATTTATGAGGTATTTTGTAGTACAGTGTGGAGATAAGTGGTGGAGAGGGAACACGGGCATAGGGATTCCGTGAGCACCAGCACCCCAACAGTTCATGTGGCACGTGAAGCCAGAGTGACAGCACTGGACACCCAGTTCATCTAAAATCAATCACACTGATCCCCATCCAGTTCCACAGCCCACACTATAACTCTAGCTGAGGGTGAAAATTAGCTATCAGCTTTGTCACCATATACTAGACTAAACAAGTGACTTACTAGCCTTGACTTAAACATCGATAGGGAGTCACAGTCTCAGAGCTTAAAGCACATTAACAAAATGCTTTGCAACCACATGGCGTTCGTTCCACTCCGGGCACTGCCAGGTAGCCCCTTGAGAATGAAGCAGACGGCGGGACGGGGGGGTTATATGGAACCAGTAAACTACTAATGCCCTCTGCTGCTAGACCATTCATTGCTTTATATGATAGCCATAGCACCCTGTAGTCTATGCGTGAACCTAACCGGAAGCCAATGGAGCGATGCCAATGCAGGGCTGATATGCTCACATTTCAGAGTCCTTACTGAAGCACTCTGCACCAACTGAAGTTTATTTAATAATGCAGAGGCACACCCAACCAATAGGGCGTCGCATTAGTACAGTGTAGAAGTTATTAAGGTGTGTACTAAGTTTTCTGCATGCTGAAGTGAAGCTTCATTGCTCAAATGGAAGAAAGCTGTTCTCACCACTGTATTTCTATGAGCATGTGGAGACAGAGCCGAGTAAATGGTGACACCAAGGCTTTTAGGCAATGGGCTTACATTGTCTAGGCAGCTGTCAAGCTTTATGAGATCAGCATCACCCTGAGCTGCCCTGGGGCCCTATAGTAATATCTCTGTTTTGTCAGGAATTAACAGAAAGAAGTTAATGGCCACCCAGCCCTTAAACTGAGCCATGCATTTCTCAGTCTTTGAAGCTCACCTGTTTTGACAGATATGTACAGCTCTGTGTCGCCTGCATAGACGCTATGTTTCCTAATAAAACGATCAAGAGACAGCACATACAAGGTGAACAGTATTAGACCCAGGACAGAACCTTGTGGAACACCGTACCTCACTCTGTTGGATTCAGAGGATTCATTGCTCACATGGACAAATTGGTGAAGGTTAGTTAGATATAAGCAGAGGCAGCACGATGCCTGCCCATTAACACCAACGAAAGACTTCAGCCTTGCCAATAAAATGTAAAATGTAATGGTCAACAGTATCAAATGTTGCACTTAGATCCAGCAGAACTAACGGGGAAACATAACCGTGAGCAGCCATAAGCAATTCATTCATGACTCATTAGTGTAGTTCCAGTGCTATGATTTGGACCAAACCCTGACTGGAACATCTCATCAATAGATAGCTGACTAGCAGCTACATTTTCCAAGATTCTATAAGTCAATGGAAGGTTAGAAATAGGTCTGTAAATATCCAAATCATTTGGATCCGGATTTGGCTTCTTGAGGACAGATCTGACAGCAGCAACCTCGAGTGGATACCCCAGGCTTAAAGAAGAGTCTATCATACTAAGTAGTGTGCTGATTATTAGTGGCGCAGTGTCTTTTAACAGCTTTGATATCAGACATATCATCTAGCAAACAGGTTGTGGGTTTCATTGAAGTAGTATAGTTTTAGTACATCAGAGTGACTTATCATAGAGAATTTTAATACCTTATTTAGTCATCGCAGAGTCAGATGTCTGAATATCATGAGCCGCCAATGTAATACTCCAAATCGTCTCCCTAAATGTTAATGATTTTGTTAAATGCAATAAAATCATTGCTGCTAATTATCACTGGAACTCACAAGTCCAATAATGCATGATCCCTTGTCAGACATGACATGGCGCCAAATAGGAATCTGGGATCGTTGTTGTGCATTTCTACCAGCCTGGACAGGTATGCGGACCTGGCCCGAGTTAGGGCATGTCTGTATGCTAAAGCACTTTCTTTCCAGGCAATTTGGAAAACCTCGAGCTTAGTGATAAACCACCTACATTCAAGCTTAAGCTCATACGCTTTATCTGTACACCCAAGGTACGTGTTTCTTGTCTATCAGTCATTTTCGTTTTGGTGGAGCCACATAGCCAAGACTGCTACAAAATGCCTGTTCAACCGTTTGGAATTCAAGGTCCAGTTCAGCCTCAGTAGTGGTCTCATCTAATGCGTGTGAAGTGTGCAGAATTTTGTAGGCAAGAGCTGACGACGGACTGATCAAACGATTAAAGTAGTGCTCCAGAGCCAACAACGTCGCAGTCCTTATTTGAATCTCAAATAGAGGGAGATGTTCCACAGAAACACCACAGCTGAAAACCAAATGTAAAATATGGTTAAACAAATGAATACGTCCTACTTCATTCTGCGTAAAACCAACAGAATCGAGTTTGGAGGGTTTTCTGACAGGATCAGTATCATTTCCCATATGGATATTTAATCCATCCAAGCTTGTTAAGAAATCAGTGAATTCCTTTATAAAGTCACTGTCGGGGCCAGGAAGCCAATAAACAATGACCATAGTGACATTTGTGGTAGGTTGCATGTCGCGATGCCACTTACAGTACATTAAAAAACATTAATTCAAATGTGTGAAACTCATACCCTAATCTGTCTGTGATACCTAGTTTGCAATCAAAGATTATAGCAACACCAGCACCTTGAGATTGTTTATAAGTATACTTAGGAAAGAGCAGACTCATTTAAAGGAATGTAGTTGTCTTGCTTAAGCCAAGTTTCTGTCAAGCACAAAAGGTCTACACCGTGATCAGTGATCAGATCATTTGTAAGCAAGGCTTTATTAGATAAAGATCTTACATTCAACAAACCCAACTTTACTTTAATGTTACTAGTGTCAAGTGTTATGTGCCCCAGTTCAACATGTATGCAGTTTTCAAAACATGTTTTATGGGAAACTGCGGCTCTGTGCTTGTTTGTCTGAGAAACATACAAGGTTTCAATTTTACTTTATTTTCTGCACCCTAGGTGACCATCTGTAGACCACTAACAGACAGGCGGTTAAGCTGTTCTGTCTGCCGCTTGGATTTGGCTCTGCGAAGTCTGCACTTTGATCAAAGACATTCTGCTATGTTTTTAGAGAAGAGGTCGGTACCCGCCCACGAAGGGTGAAGACCATCTCTGTTTAGAAGCCCAGACCTGCCCCAAAAGGTCTGGCAATTATTTATAAAACCCACATCATTTATTATCTCACCATTAATCTAATTTAAATATACTTGTTTGTGCTTTGGCATCAACATGAAGTGAAATGAAATGGTTTTGAGTGGCACGTCAATTCCATAACACCAAAACCATGCTAAAACTTTACGGGCAACTGCATGACACTTTTTAATATTCAAAAAAGCATCATCGTAATAATTGTATAAATCCAATTTTAAAAAACACTTGCTTGGGCCAGTTTGTCAATTCCATAACAATCCAAAAAAATCTTTCTTCTACTGGCATGTCAACTCCGTAACACAATAGAAAACATGCATGCTCTGGGAAATGCGTAGTTTAATGTTTTTAGATGTTCTTAGAGCTTGCATGCACAACGTGTGAATACAGTCACATGTCACAACTCTCTGGACCTCTGGACAATCACAACTCTGTAACACACAACAAAGGCATTCTGGGACTAGCTCGTCAACATAAACAAACTTTAAAAATACACAGTGAGCCAATGCAATAAAAATGCGTTCTTTCAATTGCATGTGAACTGCATGACACTATGTACACTATACATTCATTATACGTATGTTTTCATATTGGCATGTAAACTGGAAAACACAATTAAATGAACCAAACCTTGCAACACAAATAAAGGGCTCGGACCTGCAACTTTTAAAAGCAAAAATCTCAACAGAGGTACGTCACCTTCCCAATGCGATTTTAAAAGATGTACACTCCTGGTAAGTTTGCAGCTCCATATCATAATTGTAGAAAGATGCAAGCTGGGGACAGCACGTCAATTGCACAACACCAACATGTTCATGTAAGGATGGTGCTGCATCTCAGCTGCAAAACACACAGCGAGATGCAGAACTACCGCAAGGTGTATGAAGAAACATGCTTGAGCTCCACAGTACTCCTGGAGTCTGACATATCCAGGAACCAGAGCACACCCAACACAAGATTTCAGATTTCTACATGGTATTCGGCTTCACTGAGTGGAACTAAACTTCGGCTGGGAAGAACAGTGTATGTAACAATCTTCAGCCTTCGGATCGCTCTGCACTTGCTCTGCATGGGCTGTTATATTTGTATGTATCCAAAGGAGGAAGTACACCAGGACAGAACTGTTTGCCACGTTCTTTTAATCCTACATTGGTATATTTATTTCTTAATCAGGAACCAGGTATGTTCGTTAACATATCATTCCAATCAATGCTTTGCACCAAATACAATCAAATATTTTTATAACCTGTATCATATAATTTTCTGATGTTACAATAAATTGGTGACGTTAGCTAACATGTAAAAGAGCTTTATTGCTTATCAGACAATGTATCATTAATTTACAGACGTAGTAAATGATGATTTGGTCATAACTGCATTCCACTTTAACATTGTTAGGTTCAGGGCAGATACCTGCTCACTACTGCCGCCTGTAGTCTGACCGTAAGAACATGCCAGCATCATTCAGGTCCCAGCAGACGCTCTGAGCTGAAGGATTTCATATTCTGATGCCTGGTATGAGGTTGCTGCTCGAAGGACATACAGCTGTGCCCCGCAACGTGTGCGCACTAAGCCACAAGGACGGAGAGGAACGAAACGTCCAAGAGTGGAACTTCTACATGTTACAGGGACCTACATAAAACAGCAATGGGCACCAGCAGTGGCTGGATAAGCAACTACCTTGGGATCAGACATTTAAAACAAAAGATCTCATTTGAGCAGAATGTTCTTTCGAAAGAAGCAAAAATATGTTTACAACGAGTTAAAACTCACAACAGAGTAAAGCCTTATATACCTGTAGAAGGAAATCTACTTCTTCATATTTGATTTTGGTGATATTTTTTTTTTTTAGTCATGGAATCTGGACAATAATGACTCCAGGTATACGGTGGCGTGAAGCACAAGAGGTCATTTGCCTCACGTGAATGTGGGCACTCTGTTCACAAGGACCAGGTGTGAGGTACGGCCTGAGCACTCCAGGAGACCGGGCAGGGCCCTTGGCCCAGAAAGATCCACTAGGAATACTCTTCCAAGCATTCTTCTCTGAGGAGCATGGCAAGATGACCGCTGTCCTGCCTGGGGCTGCCGGTGTAGTGCCTTGTCCTCCAGTAGGTGGCAGCACTGCACCCACATGCTCGCGGCTCACTGGCCAGAAGCATAGGGCCAGCTGATGGAGCTACCGGAGAGCTGCATGTCACGGATCAGCGTCTCGATGGGCGTCTTGCCCACCAGCCGCATGAAGAAGAGCTGGGAGATGAGGGCGGCGGGGACGGCACGCAGGGCGGGCAGGCGCAGCAGCAGGCGGCCGAACCGCTGCGGCTGGCTGGGGTACTGCCCCCGCTCGTACTCCGTCAGCGCCACCTGGGCTTTCTCCTGCAGGGCCTCCACCTGGGTGGGGTCCGTCAGGCCGCACGCATCTGTGGGGGGGGGTAAAAGAAGGCCGCTTAACATGGTGGGGCAGATAGACCCAATTAAACAGATTACCAGTTTCATAGAATATTCTGTATTGGCAGGCACATAGCTACCAGCGGTAGAGAGTTCAGGTCCAGAGAGTACAAATCCAGATCAAGGTTTTGTCTTAACCAACCAGTTGAGAATAAAGAGTCATGGTCACAGATACTCAGCTGGTGGTTGAAACAAAATCTTGGTCTGGATTTGTACTCTCTGGACCTGAAATCTCCACCTTTGGTACCCACATAGTAAAATTACTGGTCTTAAGCC
>JABFEB020000043.1:13950177-13960238 GCA_019775895.2 Stomatorhinus ivindoensis
CATCATCCAAATAGCGCTGTCTCCTTTCGAGCCGTGGCGACAATGCTAATGCTAATTGGGGGCTTCCTGCTGGGACGGAGAGCTGGGGGCCCAGTGGGACGGCTCTGACTGCCCGGTGAAGGAGCCATCTCCGCTGTACTCAGGATATCCCGCTTAGTGCGGAGCGGCCAGAATATGTACATATGGATGGGGGGGGGGGGGGGGAACGGTATTCAACATCACATGATGATCACATCATCGCGCTTCACAGACCAGGGATGACCAATCACAACCGAGGCTGAAGAACCAGCCTCCAGACGGCCTTGGTGTACCAGGACCTGGGCCCCTGAAACGGGCCCCTGAAACGGGCCCGCAGACCCAACAGAGACTCACGGCCATATGCTAAGAGCATCTGACCTGGATCCAGAGCATGAGACCAAGGGGCCATTTCAGCAAGAGCCCATGGGACGGAGTCCGGGGGAATAAACAAAGGGGTGCGGACTGAATTCTTGCAGACTTGCCAACTGGCCCCCCCAGGCAGTCCGTACGGCCCCCAGTGAACCGGAGGGATGGCTGTTCATTTATATAACATTCTTCCTGCCTCCAGCTGCCTGGAGCCGGTCCTGATTGCACTTCCTCCGGGTTCAGGTCCCAGCCATGGGCCCCGATGCGCTGGTCGGGGTGACTGGTGACCAGTTTGGACACGGGAAGGATGGGGTGGCAGCCTGGCTGTAGGCCAAGCCCAAAGATCTGCAGCCCCACATCCCAGCGGAGGGGGGCACCTCTCACAGCTGTAATCTCTCAGGAGTTACACAAGCATCGTGTTAATCAGAATTAAAAGAAATTAAGAGAGACACAAAAAACTAAACTGAAATTAAAATAAACTCGAAAACTAACAGAAATAAAATAAAAATGAGTTTCTGGTTTTTAGCTTTTATTTTTGAGTTTGACAGCCTGTTTAGAAGCTATCAGTCTATATTGACTTATCAGATGTCCCTCCTCTACAGACCGCCAACATAGCTCACGTATCAAACTGACAAAATCACGTAGGCCCACCCAAATTTAACGTGTTTCAAGAAGTTAAACATGTTCATCAGAAAGCTGGACATTCACATGAAAACACGGAGTGGAACCATTTTGAGTATGACACAAACTTTAATAAGAGCAGATGTGTTGCGGACGGAGGGCCGGTCAATCTTATAGGTGACATGGGGGGTTCTCTCCCTGGGGCATGCTCAGGGCTCGCCGGCCTAGCATGGGTGTGACCAATGGAGTTTTGGTGAGGGAAGTTTAATGGAAAGAGCCCAGCTACTTTAAAGATGCACCTAACCTGCTACAACAAGCATGTTTATAAATAGGTGAGAAGGGGTTACAGGGTTAATGAAACCTGTGCCCTTATTAATAATACATCGTGTGCTTTTTTCATCTGTGGGCTTCTTCCTTTTTAAAGACTAAAACAAAAATTAAATTATCGAGCTCAGACATAAGTACAAACAAATAAAAATGGTCAAAAACTCATAAAACTGGGTGAGGCACGAACCCATCGCAGGGCGCGCGCACACACACACACACACACACACACTCAAACCCAGGTCTCAGAGGTGTGAGGCAACAGGACTAACCACAACACTGTCCCCAAGGTGTTTATTTTATTTTATTTTTGAATCAATTCTTTATGTGAAATGTGAGCCTAATCAAGCCCATTTTTATTCAGGTGAATATCTAGCTTCAAATTTCATTTTTAGATCTTAAAAAAATCACCGAGGTCCGGACCTCAGCGACCTCATAGCTGGCTAAGGCTCTGGGTCACAGGATGTCACCTTTGCCACGAATCAGTAAATGAACTTTCCTCCCAGCTAGATAACTATAAAAGATAAAGATAATCATTATTGTCACTGTCACTGCAATTCAACTCAATGTGAGGCGTAAAAAGAGAAATTAAATATATTGAAAATATACAAATTTCACTGAATATTACACTGGATTACAAGTTTCATTGAATACTTCAATACTTCAATGACTATACAGACTGCAATGATGAAATATAAAAAAATTAACTGTTCTGTTTTGCATTTAAAGCCATGATCTGCTTTGGGATAAAAACTGTTTTTTATTTTGTCCTGGATTTCATGGCTGTGTCTCTTGCCAGTGACCGGGATGTGATGAATCCTGTGAAATGTCCATAGCTGTTTTCCGGTATTGGTAGGTTAGGCTTAGGGTTCCAGGGTGGGGGGGGGGGCAGCCAAATGTTTTCTCTGCTGCTCTGATCGCCCTGCGGAGAGCTTTCAAATCTGAGGTTAGGGTTAGGTTAGTGCAACTGCCGTACCACACACAGAGTCCGTATGTAAGCACGTACTCGATGGAACAGTGGTAAAAGGCAAGGAGCAGATTTTTGGGAAGACTGCTCTTTCTGAGCATTCTGCACCTTCTGCAGCAGATCCTTGGTGTAAGCACTCCAGGTCAGGTCATCCTTCAACTCAATACCCAGGAACCTGAACACCGGGACCCTCTCCACAAATGCCCCGGCAATATACCGCGATCAACTATAAATGCTATAACTGTAAAGTGGAAACATCTAGGAACACATCAGAAACTCAGTCACGAATTGGCAGACCATGTAAAGTAACAGGGTAGGTCGCTGACTGCTGAGGCGCATAGTGTGTAAAAGTCACCGATGGTCTGTTTACTCAGTAACTGCAAAGTTCCAAACTCCCTCGGGCATTAACACCAGCGCAAAAACTGTGATCTGGGAGCTTCACGGAATGGGCTTCCATGGCTGAGCGACTGCATGCAAGCCTCATGTCACCAAGCAGAATGCCACGTGTGGAATGTAGTGGTGTACAGCACGAACCACTGGAATATGGAGCAGTGGAAACGTGTTGTGTGGGGAAATGCATCACGCTTCCCTGTCTGGCAGTCTTATGGATGAGTCTAGGTTTGATGGATGCCAGGAGAACATTACCTGCCTAACTACATTGCCAGTTGTAAAGCTTGGTGGAGGAGGGATAATGTTATGGGACTGTTTTTCAGAGGTTGGGCCCCTTAGTTCCAGTGATGAGAATCTGGTAATTCTTCAGCATACGAAGACTTCTTGGACAATTCTATGCTTCCATCTTTGTGGGAACAGTTTGAGGAAGGACCTTCTCTGTTCCAGCATGACAGTGCCCCAGTACACAAAGCAAGGTCCATAAAGACATGGTTGGGTGATACTGGAAGAACTTAAGAGGCTCCCTAGAGCCAAGAGCAGAACCCTGTCAAACACCATTTAGATGAACTAGATCAGAGATTGGAAGCCAGGCCTTCACGTTCAACATCAGTGCCCGACCTCACAAACGCTCTTCTGGGGAAATGGGCAAGCATTCCCACAGACATACTCCAAAGTCTTATGGACAGCCTTCCCAGAAGAGTGGCAGCTGTTATAGCTGACAGGGGGGACTAACTCAATAGTGATGCCTATGGATTTAGAATGGGATGTCATAGAAGTTCCTATTGGTGTAATGGCCGCGTGTCCAAATACTTTTGTCCATATAATGTACATTGCTGGGTCCAACTATGCAGCGAATCACTCACGAAACTTAAGCTATTGTGCCCCCTAGTGGTGACAGTCCACATAAACATCACATTGTAGAAATTTTACAGAGCTGTTAATTCACGTCATAGAACAGCAATGAGTACATTTAAGCCCCATAACCAACACAACAGAGTTGCATTAAAAAATTTCCTCCAGACTCAAAAATGTAAGTATGTCTCAGCACTGACAGATTAGTCATGAACATATGATCCTGAGCCTGTAAAGTCAGAAACAGACACAGACAATCTGAAATGTGACTGACGAGGTGTGAGAGTCAACATGGACACAGGAAACAGCAACAGGGACGGACGGAGCAGACGGCTCCTCCTGCGTACATGCGTGAGTAGATTCTGGACCGACACAGTTGGTCAATGTATGAATGCAGTGCTGCTGCCAGCATCACCTACCACTTTCACCAGGCTGGGAAGTGAAGGAAGAGAGGAAAGAGGTGGGAGTGAGGGACGGGTGGCTGGAGCCTCAAATTTAATGACGAGCTCAAGATGATTCAACATACTAATGGACTGAAGGACATAGGGGGGGGGGAAACAGCAGTTTGCAAACAGGGATGGCATGAGCCAGAGAGCAGAGCCACTGGTATCTGGTGACTTTATAACCGGAAAGACTCTGGGTCACATGCCACTGTGGATTTGCAGTGCATTCAGAACGTCACATTTTATGTTACCTTATGTTAAAAACGTTTAAGCTCTTTCTTCTTCTCAATCTACACTTGAGATCCCATTACGACAAAAAAAAATACAGAAGTTAAATATTTTTTTGCGAATTTATTAAAAATAAGAAAATGAAACGTCACACTGACATAGTATGTACTATAGTAGTAGAATATAGTGGAATTCGGACCCTTCACTCAGTACATAGGTGAAGCACCTTTGGAAGCAAATTACAGACTTGAGTTTGCTGGGTAGGAGAGAAAGAGCTACGGACGCTCTGATTGGGGAGTTTCTGCCATTATTCTCTGCGGGTCCTCTCTAGTTCTCGGAGGGCGGAAGGCCGCCGCTGCTGAGCAGCCGTCCCCAGGTCTCTCCAGAGATGTTTGTTCGGGTTGAAGTCCGGGCTCTGCCTGGGCCACCTCAGGTCATTCAGAGTTGTCCCCGAGTCACCCCTGCTTTGTCTTTTCTTTGTGCTTGGGGTCATTGTCCTGATGGAAGGCAAAGCTTAACCTAAGTTCCAGAGGGTTTCATTAAGGAAGTCCCTGTACTTTGTTCCGTTCAGCTTTCCTTTTCAATCCTCACTGGTCTCTCAGTCCCCGCCCCTGAATGATGCTACCACGCGTCGCCGTGATGAGCGGAGCCTGATTTCCTCATTTGTGGGAGTTTTAATAGGTAGCGTGTTAATGGATAGGGAAGCCCACTTGTAACTGAAAGAAAGATTGAATCGGCGACCAGCAAGGTACCGCCCACAAGCACTGAATTAGCTGCCCCCTGCTGTCACAACCTCACATATGTGTTACATGCAGAGGACACATTTCGTTGTGCACTGTGGTGTGTCAACAATGACCACTAATCACCTAATATTAGATTACACAAAAAAAGTTCTGAGGGCAGAATGAAAAATGACTGGTTCAGAGAGATTACCAATCAGATTCAGAGGAGGTGAGCCCAAGACATCTGATTGGTTGGTCCTGCATACTCTAGTTCAGCAGTGTCAAACTCCAGTCCTAGAGGGCCTGGGCACTGTGTGGCTTAGTTCTTTACCAGTTCCACCACAAATTCATTCAGCTCAAGAGCTGTGTGGGAATTAGCTCAAGAAGTTGAATTAGGTGTGTTAAATGAGGGCAAACCTTAAATTGTGGAGGGTTCTGGCCCTGTAGGACTGCAGTTTGACAACCCTGCACTAGTTGCTTCAACAACCACCTTCTACAATCTGATTGGTTACCTCTCTGAACCAATCATTTTTCTTTCTGCCCTCATAACATTTTTCTGTGAGTAAAACTCCCATGAGCAATTTGCTCCAGGCATGACACTTAAACCTGAGGTCAACATTTCAATCTTGGTTTCATCAGACCAGCATATCTTGTAACTAATATCCTAGGAGTCCCTTTAGGTGACTTTCGGCAGACCCCAAAACAGCTATAATGAAGAAAGGCTTCTGTCGGGTCACTCTGCCTTAAAGCCCAGATCATTGGAGGGCTGCGGTGGCTGTTGTCCTCCTGGAAATTTCTCCCATCTCCATACAGGATCTCCAGGACCTCAGGTTCCTGATCACCCTTCACCAAGACCCTCCTCTCCTGACAGCTCTAGCAAGGGTCTTGGTTTTTACAAGCTTCCTCCATTTAAGAATTATGTACTCTTAGGAACTGTCAAAGCTGCAGATTTTTTTTGGCTGCCTTCCCCAGATCAACATCCCTCAACACAATCCTGTCTCGGAGCTCTGCAGACAATTCCTTCCATCTCATGGCCTGGTGTTTCTCTGAAAGACATCAGCAACTGTGCAACCTTATATGAATAGTTGTGCACCTTTCCAGCTCGTGTCCAATCATTTGAATGAACCACAGGTGGGCTGTAAACAGGATGTAGAAATAGCTCACAGATTATCAATATAAATGAGATGCACCTGAGCCAAATTTAAAGTGTCTTAGCAAAGGGTCTGAATACATAGGTACAATCTGCGCTTGATTTTTCATTTCAAAGATCCTATTTTCACTGTCATTATAGCATATTGATTATAGATTTATGAGGGAAAATGTGAGTTTAAATGTTTTTGCATAAAAACATAAGATGTGAAAAAGTGAAGGGATCTATACTTTGCGAATGCACTGTATCTGTAGTGTTTCTCACCCTTTGAGTGTGGGACAAAGTTTTTAAATAAGCGCATGAAATTTAAATGTGCCCTTTGGCATTGGGAGCACGGTTCATGAAGCCAGTGTGTAGGGGGGACAGGCAGCTTGACATTAGGGTCACCCATAGGGCGCTCAAATGCTGATACGGGCCTTTACCCTTCACACGTCACCCATGTGGGCCAGTCCATTTCCGCAGTGCCAGCTGACAAGCGGGTGGCTAACAACTGCGCCCTCGGGCAAAGACCACCCTATGCGGCCCAAGATCGGCCACAGCTGGCCCTGGAGACTGCCATCATGTGTTGTCATCGTAGAGGTTCAAGTAATGATGACCAAAAGTACATCTCATGAACCATGTGCAGTATTTTTTCGACCCCACTAGATGGTGCTCTTGGCTTGATGTATGCTTTGAGCCCTTTTTTGAACAGATGCCATCTATTCAAAAAAGGGCTCAAAGCATACCTCAAGCCAAGAGCACCATCTAGTGGGGACCAAATAATACAGCGAATGGTTCGAAATTGGAGTTGCCGTTTTGTCCATCACTAGGTGGGAGACAGCCAAAGGATGCAATCTGTCTCTTCCCCATCATCCCCACCATAAGTCTCCTGAATGACTTTTCTCTTATACAGCACCTGGCACTCCTGCTGATGTACCTGACCCAGGTGGCCATCCAGGATGTCCCTGCCTGAGTGGTAGAGGGGAAGGCCAAGCTTGAGTATCCACATAGAGAGGCTCTAAGGGTAGGTCCTGTGTCCAGCTGGCCAGGGTTACAGAAAATCTAGCTCACAGCAGCCACTGCAATTCCTAGTGACTTTCTGGCGCAAGCCTGTCTCAGAAACAGGAGCAGCAGAGGAGAAAAGAATTTGAGTGACAGAGGGACTGAAGGGGGTTGGGGGGACTCGGTCCTTCCCACCCTGACATGGAGCCAACGTCACCCCCAACTGCAGAGGAAGCTAGCCCCTCCGGGGGCCTCAGCTGTAGAGTCTCTGCAACCTGAATAACAGGCCGCTCCTCCTGGGAGCTGTGGAAGCAGCTGGCCAGCTCAAACTTCCAGGGGCTGAAAAGAAATTCATCTTCTAGGGGCGATGAAGGGAATGATCACTCTGCAGGCAGAGAGCATACAGGTCCAAAATCTAACCGCACCAGCGTGATGCCCCCAGCGGCTGAGAGGGGCTCCTGCACATGGATCCTAATTTAAACATTCTGACTTCCTGGTTATTTCTGTAAAACCTGGAAATAAACATTACTAAAAAGAAAACTTTTCCCTGTTACATTGTTCACCCTGATATATCCACTACAGCAGATCACCCTTCAAGATTACGCACAACAGACCTGTTATTTTCAGAATTGTATTAACAAGGACCCTGGGACAATTCCAACTTAGCTGCTTATAAACAACACTTCTGCCCAAATTCCTACACGTTTATTTATAACAGCACAGAACAGGCCGTACACCAGTTCGTAACCACTCACTCACTCCTAAAAGCAAGCATTCACTGTGTAATAGGAGCCAGTTCCACTACCATGTGAAGGTCCATATTAACAGGACTAAGGTGTAGCCTGCTATCTCACAGGGGACCTTCTGGGAGATTCCGCTCGACATACTGGACAGGCCATGGCTTTCAGAAAGGACTGGTAGGTGAGAGAAATCCAGTTTACAAGACTGACATAGTCGGAAGTGAACAGGGGCTTTACGTTCAAGGAATCATCTCTATAAGGAATCCCACCGGAAGCAGCCACAGCAGTCTCACTGACAGGAAGTCTGCATAGCAGACAGTCTCTCACCATCATCTGATAACAGAACCTGCCGAATGCTCCAAGGCCCCTGTAAATGGTATTTACAAGCCACACTTTTTCACTGCAGCTCAATGACACACAGCCAAAATAAACATCATTAACCCATTTTACTACCTGGAACAAAGGCACTGAGGTACAAAAGAACACTACCATTCAACTCTTTATGACTCACAACTACTAGATCTGTAAGACAAAATGACAGACTGAAAAGAAAACTCAAGAATTCACACCCTTATTAATCACAGAGGTGTTGGCGCCATTCTGAGCTGCCACAGACTAAAACCAGTAGAGTATATTAATGACATGGATGATCAACATGTACTAGTGTTGGTGAAAAGGATGCTTCATGAACTGTATTTTCTGACCCCACTAGATGGTGCACACGGTTTGCTTTAGGGTATGTTTTCAGCACCGTTTTGAAAAGAGAGCACCATCTAGTGGTGTCAGCAAATACAGCAAATGGTTCATGAAGCGTCATTTTAGCCATCACTAACATGTACCTACCTGTAGCTGGTACCAAATACGGAATTTAAAGAAAACGGGTTTGTGTCATCCAACAGAAATGGATGGGGATTTAAAGTGAAACACAAAACCAGAATGGCTGGGGTCAGTTTGCTGGTACATTTGCAGGGTTCACACATCAGCTTGGTGTGGTGGATGGCAGGGAAGCTGCCGCAGGTTAATTGCAATGCCCACACATAACTGAGGGGGGCGCTAGGGATCACACATTGTATAGACCAGCTTTAATCTTTATACTTGGAAAACATGCATGTATAAATAACGTTTTGGCATCTATTCTTTTTTTTTTGAAAAACACTATTGTAAATAGAAAGGACCCAACCCTGAAAAACAACATATTTTATTCTAAGCCCAAAGTATATGAGTAAGCCGGGAATCGGAGACCTAAACCGCAAGACCTGGCACAAATTCTTCATAACTTCAACAACATATAATCACATTAAGTTTGAGTACAGGAGAAGAAACTCTTCATCTAAAACCTCATCCATGGTCAGACAGGAGATGGAACAAAGGGCTGCATGGCGGCCACTTGTGGTTCAAGCCAGGCACTGCATCAGAAGAGCACTGTAGAAGGACAGTGGAAACTCAGCTAGAAGTAAGATATTAAAAAACAAACTGAATACAAACATGACTACATTTTATACAGGCATCATTCCCACATTCAGAAAAACAGTCCATGAGCTGCTCATCTCGCTGGCCAACTGCGTGAGCTACCATGTACGATGGTGTGCGCGTGTCTGAATGCAGTGCACTGCAACTTTTAAGTGTCCTCGGTCATCTCCTGGCTGTCTGTCCGAGCAATTTTCCGAGGAGGGGCGGGACTCTCCCCCTCCACATGTTCCTGTTCCCGCTTTTTGGCGGCATTCTGTCAGAGAGAGAGAGAAAAAAAAACACGGCATCCGATAAGCTGAGATGTCCCAACAACTATAGGCAGAAACATCAAGGTAAAAAGAGGCCAACCTTTTTGTCCCACTGCTGATGAAGGTATCGTAGGAGAATATTTGTCTTCTCTGTGACAATGACTGCAAGGGGGAGAATATGAACACATTTTACCGAAATGTGACTTAAGCGTCTGGTCAAAACATCAGCGGTTAAGGAGAGAATGATTACAGCGAGTGGAGCTCAGGGGGAAACAGCGGGCATGGAGACAGGTGGGGGTGGGCAGAAGGGCGGACAGGGGGGCAGAGAAACACTCACTCTGCTCAGATGGGTACTCTCTCGTTGGAAGGTAAACCGATGGTCTCCTGTTCTGTAATAAACATTCACAAGCATTTAACAGCAAAGCCTGATCCTCACTTTCCCAAAGACATGCACCTAGAAGCCCTCAGCACCACCCACTACAGCCCAACAGAACCCACAGCTGTCGAACCCTGTCCAGAGTGCAGCTGCATAACCCCACCT
>JABFEB020000043.1:13960252-13977893 GCA_019775895.2 Stomatorhinus ivindoensis
GATCTGAGAGCGCTCACCGACGCCTTGCAGACGGAGTCGGCGTGAAACCTGCTGAAGTTGCTCTTGTTGTAGACGGGGAGCCCTTTCAGGAAGTCTGCCTGCAGGGAGAGCCAGCCATTAGCAACCACACTGAGAGGTACACTGAACAAAAGAGCAACCCTTAACCGGAACCTTTTCATAAAATCGGTGAGCCGTTGGTAACAGCAGCAAACAGCAGAGCAGTGCCCAGGCTCGCCATAGCACTCTAGGGAGTCGGTCTGATATTTGAGATCAACACGGAATCTAGCTGACCCAACAGATACACCCATATTCCCATAACATGTCATATCATAAAGATAATCAGATGACAAGCATACCTTACTGACGTGGGTTATGGGATGACATGCATGCCATAATTACGAGGATAACGGAATGCTATAATTCTTAACACGGATTTTAGTATAAAGATAAGACCACAAACACACAGCTCCTATTAGGAGTATAGGGAGGTTTAGGGGCGTTGGCCTATGATCAGCTGGCTGCATCCATACACAACGTAACACTGCCTACTCTGCTTTAAACGCGTACAAACGTAAAATCGCGACTCTCTCCCCAAATCGCCGCTTCATGGTACCGTCTTATTGATTTGCGGCTTATACAAGAGCCGATCGACCTTGCACCGTTCAAAGCACTACCGGCCAGAACCGCACCGCCAGGTAAAATACCGAGGACATTTCAAAGCCTCATAACTGGGTACCATGAGCCGTACGGACCAAAACGGTCTCTTATCACACAAACGATGACCAAATACCGGACAGGCTTACTAGCTACCAAACCAGCAGGGGGACATGCTAACGCAGAAGCTGGCGCTACACGGCTAAAAGACAAAAGTGTTAAGCTGACAGGCAGAACAATATGTAGAACCTCACCTTGTCCATGTTTTCCTGGGCTGCGACGGTCAAAGTGAAGCAGTTCGGGGGTTTAACTGCGAAATATCCGGGCGACGCCACTATTATAAGCTGCTAGGCAGCTGCCGTGCCGTCGTTCTGCTAGCGGACTGCTAGCTAACTAGCGATAAAAAGGAGCAGACTACAGCTATGAAACCATGCACCGTGTGAACAACGCGCTTGAAAGGTGAGAAACAGAAGAAATCACGACAACGTGCTTTAGTACATAAGACCGTAAATATGTATGTATTTACACGAAAATTAAATGTATTTTTCGCACTATAGCAACCGCCTAGCTAGAACCTGCCATCTTTGATTCTTTACGCCCAATAGCCGTGGAAGCACATTTACGTCATCTTTCCTGGTACCCAGACTTAATTCTGATTGGCTACCAACCGTCGTTACAGAGGTTGCGTTGTGGCTCACTACCAATCATAAACCACCGCTAAGAAAATTACATAGGTTGAGATATCTATGAGTCACGTGTGCGGAAGTTCGGCACCAGTTGATTAACGTGTTGATTAACATGTGAAGTGCAAATAGAATCAAAGTTTATCAAACGCACAACAGTGCCGCATTCGGCAGTAGATGCAGACAATAAAACGAGTCTCTCAGAGCTCCCTGTATAAAGGTTGCCTATGAGTTAGTTATAAGTATTTATATTATGAATATATTTGCTGAATTAAGCTTTGGATTTGATCCTGCAAACTTTTATTAGATTCCTTGTTGGCTGCAACTGTACTTGATGAGTATTATTCTTGAAGTAAATTAAATACTGGTTAACTCAAATCGGGTCCAATAATATCTTTTTGCAATTACAGTGGTACCTCGGTATATGTCCTTAATCCGTTCCAGATCCTTGGACTTTTACGAAACATGACGTATTTTTCCACATAAGAAATAAAGGGGAAATGATTAATCCGTTCCCATTAAAAATAAATCCTATTGTTATTAACATATTTATACATTGATGGGGTTGTATAAAATAATTTAAACACTACTTAATACTAAAATACACAAATACAAAAGCAATTAGATTAAATAAATGAAAAGAGTTATAGCGCGGGTTGTTCACTGAATCGTAGCAACTGGCGTACTGACGCTCGTGGGCAGTAGTGGCTTTGTCTCGAGAGAGGTAAACAGGGGTTGCGCGCGGTGCTGTGATTCATTTTGACCCATACAAGTCCTGGCACGCAAATAGTATTTCAAACTAAGGTCGTATACCAAGCACCGTATATAATATCCAGTTGGGTCACATCCAAATATTATAAATAGCATTACCGTTTTCCGTGGTGTGAATGACAGAACATATTATACCTTTATACTTTTTACATTTTTAAAGTTCGTTTTACCGCAATTATAGGTATCCTTGTAACCCAGGTTTTATCAAAAGCAACATATCTGCACCGAATACAGATGTTAATTCTATAATTGCTTTTCGAAATGACAATCGAGATGTAAGCGTGCACCTTAACCTACCACCCCCATTTTTGTGTATAGAATTTATTTAGAAATAAATGGGGCGTTATGTTTACGTAAGTTTACTTACCTAGCCAACACTGTCCTAATATAGGACATCTTATAATTGGCTATTTAGTATACATAGGCAACAGTAAATCAGTTACGCCAAACCAGTTATAAATGTTTACAAAACGGAGAAATATAGACCAACTCGAAAACCATTCATCTGGATTGAACTTAACTTTATTTATCGACACAATATGAAGAATGAGTTCCAAGACAAGCCTCACTCCATTAAGTTAATAATGTCTCGGAGGGTTGCTTTTCCGCGGGGTTACTTCACATCTGCAGGTCCAAACCCACAGATGAGATGTCCCACATAGTCTGACACATAAGAGGGCCTGATCAGTGCGTCAAAGATTTCCGTCCTTTGAGCATTCTTCTTAGAATCACCTCGATGCCGCTACGGGTGCTGATTCTCTTCAGCCAGCCATGGGTTCTCTTTCGTTTGATGTTCTTGGGCTGGTACTCGGTGCCGCGCTTGACTGTCCGTATCTGCTGGCAAGCCCAAGGCAGGGACTGGAACATGCCACCTAGACGCTGAGCTGCCGTCCCAAATGGTACCCAGCTGCTAACTGCCCGAGTGTGTGAAGCGCCGGAATCAAGCAACTGCGTAAGCGGGGTCCTGTAGAAAAAAACGACACGTCTCATTACACAACAAACCACCCAACACCAATACACAATGATTTATACAGGAAACTAAAGATACACTCTCTCCGGTCCACGCCATGGTGGGCCATCTATTAAAGTACATGTACCTGCTTGGCGTCCGTCCAATTCCAGACGTCAGACGGGCTGCTGGTCTTAGTACATTCATTTTTGTTTAACTTCGTTTTATTGCTGGACAGTGGCTAACGGGGTCTTCTACTTTCATGACAATTTCTGTTACTCTATTCCATATGCTTGCAGCTACGGCTGTATCTCGATCAGGGCAATCAGAACAGGAAGTTAGTCACGGACGTCCTTCCGCCGCCAAGGTCGAAATTTACAACCGATCTGGGATCGGTCGAGCTCCGCGCAGCAGGGGTATTTGAGGAATGCTAGCGGAGAAAACTGGTCCTAGAACAGAGGCGTCTGAGTGTGTCTGCGCATGTGTAAAACGGTGTTCTATTATAGAAGGTGGTGCGGCATATTTGCTTGTGGTGTTTGTGGAAATGGTTTCTGTACCAGTGATGAAACACTGTTGTCGCCTATGACTCTCGTTCTAAAAACGAGAAAATATATTATTGTTTAATTATGTCAAACATGATTGTTTTCAAATAAAAATGGACATGATGCTCGTTTACAAGGCCGTTTATTTAATGATAAAATGTTACACATGCATGGTTATACAACATTATTAAAATTATATATGTTGTGTATGCAAGGCGTTAACATAGTAGTCTAACAAAATCTCGAGACACACGGAGCATCTTGAAGACAGTTGCTAAGCAACTAGAGCACTCACTGCGGTTGTGGTACAGAAAAATGTATTTTGATTCAACAATATATATATATGTATAAATGTTATTAATTAAAAATTATATATATTTGGATAAACCGGCTTGAATGATAAATTTTGTTTCTAGACAGTGCAAAGAAACACGAATAACCGTAGGACGGGTCGTACAGAAACAGATTTGCATAAGAACTGTAAGTAAGATATAGAACAATCGACGCGCGTAGGCGTCTAATCTGGGTCAGCCCGGGGATGGTACATTCCGAGTGGAAGGGTCTCGCCGTGCCCGGTTGTCCCTCCACCTGCCTCGGTAACAGAGACTGCAGACGCCTCATTGGCAGACTCCGTACTAACAGCGGCAACTGATTGGCCAACACCGCCGTCAATCACAAGGAGCGGCGGGGCTTCGTCGATGCTGAGTGTAGAAGGGATGAAAGAGGGGGGATCAGTCCGGGTCTGTCCAACCCGGTTGATGGGTGCATTGATTCACCGCATGATCATCCTGCCAATGGCTCCGCAGTGGGTCAATGGCGCAGCGGCACCTGCACACCCCGGTTCGCCACCATTTACAACTAATTTCCATACTAACAGGTAAACTCCCAATGGGGACCTGAAAACCAGTTTAAATGCAGCAGATTCCAGTAAAATTTGAGTATTGGATTGGCTGCGGTTTTGTGGGCGTTTGAGAAAATAAAGTAAACTTCGTTCGTCATCTGTCATTTTTTCCACTTCTGCCGGAATCGTCGGTGAATCAGGTAAGATCTCCCTCGGGATTTTTGACACCTGTCACGTGTCCCCCTCCATCACGCTTTAATATGCGTTTGCGGCGCGGTTTTCTGGTGCCGTGTCTACATCGGCGGTTTTTACTTTCCTTCGTTTTCTGTTCTGGCTAACGGGTTCAGGCTATCCATTGCGCAAAGGGGATGCTGCGGCAGCGCTGGCAAGTGGGTACCGCAGCAGTGAGATGTCTACTGCAGAAGCGGACCACCGTGCAGCCCTCAGCCTGCTGGACGGAGCTTGTTATTGCAATATGCCCGCATTACAGGCACTGTATTACCTTGTGTTGATCCTGGGACGTACCGCTTTTTTGTCAGGTCAATTAATGATGTGCTAAATAATGATAAAGTCGGTGTATGGTAGCTCTTAGGGCCAACGTTTAAAAATGACCTTCCTGCGTGTCCTTTACAAAGCCCGTCTGCACAACCGTAATGCGATAGGCGCAGAATAGCAGAGCCACCGAACTGTCCTGGAGTGCCTGTAACCTGGGTCCCATCCCTGTGTTTGCCTGTGCGTGCTGATCGGGCTGGTCCCAACCACACTGAGGTGAGGACTGGAACTGGGAACATCTGCTACAGCCACTGGATGCACAGAAAACTTACTGCAGAGAAGCATCCTGCTGTAGCTGATTCCTATGTGAATCTGAGGGCTATATAGAGGTAAGTTAGAGGACAGACCAGTCTATTGGATTGAAGTTACTGTAATAATAATAATAATAAATACTGATGTGGTGGCATCAGCACATAATGGCTTATTGACGGTGCTGTTGTTTTGGCCTTAGAGAGAGTAGAGGAAGCAGGTGAATATGAGAGGAGAAGCCAGCAGGGATTGGCTGCATGTTGTGCCTCAGCACTGCCTCTGCTGGTGTGCTTTGGGAACTGCATGTCCGACCGTTGACCTCGGTCAGCAATTCAGCGTCATCTTGTCATGCTTCCAAGAGACTAATGATGGCGTTCAGGCTATGGTCAGCTGCCCTCCTCTCGTCAGCTACTGCGATGTGTCCCCTTCGGTCAGCTAGCGATTCTGAATCAAGTGAATGTCACGGACTGGTCTGCAGCCTGTTTTATGAAGCTGATATCTGATCCAAGAGGTCATTCCCAAGTTCAGCTGACCTCTGTCCCAAGGGGCTGGGGGTATCGCTCATCGAGGGGGAGAGAATTGGGGCAACTGGTGGACAACAGGGGGCATTTTGAAAGGCGGTGTAGCGCTGACGTCCCTGATATTTCTGTGTGTCTGCAGGCGGGCACGATGCTGACAGGCATTGTAGAGAGTCTGCTGTGCTGCTTGACGGCAAAGTACAGTAACGCGCCAGTGCGTCTTCGAGCCCTAGACACCAGCGACGGCTTCGAGTTTGTGGAGGTGAAGCCCGGCCGGGTGCTGCGAGTGCGCCACGTCGTCCCCGAGCGGCCGTCTGGCGAGGAGGTGGATGTGCCACCAGGGGTCAGCGTTCGCTGCAAGCGGAAGATCGTCGTGTATCGAGGCGGGCAGCTGCTCATTGAGAACCTGGCCGAAGTTCCCCGCTCCGAGATCCTGCACTGCCAGGACGGGAGCACTACTGAGGTTAGCGCCACGCTGGAGGTGGAGATGGGCGCCGCCCTATCTGCAGGGCCTGGTACTACACCTCCCACGAGCCGCCGGCGACGCAGGCCCAAACGCACGGTGCTGATCGACACGGAGCAGCGAATCTCCAGCTGCAAGGGCAGCCAGGCGGACGTGGCGCTGTTCTTCCTCCACGGGGTGGGTGGGTCCTCAGATATCTGGGCCAATCAGCTCGATTTCTTCTCACGCCTCGGCTACGAGGTGATCGCCCCCGACCTGCTGGGCCACGGGGCCAGTTCAGCGCCCGAGTTCCCTGTCGCCTACACCTTCTACGCGCTGGCGGAGGACCTGCGAGCCGTCTTCAAGAAATTCGCGCGCCGACGTAACATCCTCGTCGGCCACTCTTACGGGTCAGAGCCTCCGTCCGCGAGCCTGCCGTCGCCGCCCCCAGACCGTGGGTTGCCCCCAGGGTCCTGAAGCTCTTTGTCATTGCAGGGTATCATTCTGCACCTTCCTAGCACACGAATACCCAGAGCAGGTGCACAAGGTGGTGATGATCAACGGCGGTGGTCCAACAGCCTTGGAGCCCAGCCTGTGCTCCATCTTCAACCTGCCCTCCTGCATGCTGCACTGTCTCACTCCCTTCCTGGCCTGGAGCTTCCTCAAGTAAGCCTGTCAGCTCGTGGCCCTCCAAACTACGCGTGATGCGGAATGGAGCCCTGGCTGTGATGCACTCCCGCTCTTTGTCGCCCCCCCCACAGGGCCGGCTTCGCCCGCCAAGGGGCCAAGGAGAAGCAGCTGCTGAGGGAGAACAACGCCTTCAACGTGTCGCCCTTCGTGCTGCGGGCCACCATGAGCGGCCAGTACTGGCCCGAGGGCGATGAGGTGTACCACGCGGAGCTCACCGCGCCCACCTTGCTGCTACATGGCATGTGCGACAAGTTCGTGCCCATCGAAGAGGACCAGCGCATGGCAGAGGTACCCGGAGTCTCTCACTCAGCCACCTGACCCAAGTGCTCCACCCTCATTCTGTCACTCACAGTCACCTGACCGCAATCCTCCAATCACGGTCTGTCACTGTCACCGGACCTCAGTACACCAACCACAATCTGTCCCTCATAGCCACCTGACCTCAGTGCTCCAATGAGAGGCTGTCAGTCAGTCACTTGACCTCAGTGCTCCTACAACTGCCATGTTCCTGACCAGCCCTGTGGTTTGATCCCTTAGATTCTGCTGATCGCCTTCCTGAAAGTCATCGAGGAAGGCAGTCACATGGTGATGATGGAGTGTCCAGAGACAGTCAACACGGTCCTGCACGAATTCTTCCTCTGGGAGCCTGACACCTCGGCCAGACAGCGTCCCACAAAGCCTGACGCCAGTCAGGCCACTCCAGACCCTGCAGCAAGAAACAGCAAAAGAAAATAACCAATGGGAATCTGAGATTCCAGAGAGTGTAACCAATGAGAGTCCTCGTTGCCGGTGAGAGCAGAGCGATATGAGCATATCTGTTCCAGAGCCAAGGAGAATGGAGCGGAGGAAAGGAAGAGGAGGGGGGAGACGAGAGACAAAGGGAGACAGGGAGAGCAGGACAGGGAGAATAGATACCCCACACCACACCCAGAACCCCCCCCCCCCCCTTGGTGAGGAGAGGGCAAAGGAGGCACAGAACAATGCTGGGAGCTTCCAAGTGAGGAATATGTGTCACAGGATTGGCTGTATGTGACAGAGACTATGTAAGCCAGCCAATCAGCTGCGGGAGAGAAGAAGAAGCTGGACAGCACGCGTGTGCTGTGTGTCCGTTACTGCAGGCACTTCAATCCACCTGCAACCCCACTCAGAGTCTACTTACCAGCTTAAATACAGTAGCACTTTGTGAAATGTTACTACTGACTTGAGTGTAACATTGTAAGCAGTGAAGTCCACGTGTACAGACGTAAATCACCTCGTCTCCTTTTGTGAGGCACTGTTTGTCTGCTTTGCGCTGTAGCGCCCCCTTGTGTTCAGCTACATACTCAGCAGTGTTCTTTTTAGTGCCTCTGACTGGGCGGCCTCCTGTCCTCAAGCAATTTATCTAACCTAAGGTTTGGGCATGTGGTCCACTTCAGGATGCCCATCCCTTCACAGGTGCATTATGGGAAAGTATCGCACACACGGCCTCAGCTACTCTGACTTCCTCCCCCCTGCCATGTCCACATGGTCTGCTGGCAGATACATGTGTATGTGTCCCTTTAGTGGTTTGTGCTCAGGACGAGAATAAGGACAGGAGATGCCCCCCCCCCCTCTTGTCACCGTGACTGTGTGTGTCTCTGTGCCGTGTTTGGTGTACATGTCGAATTGCGCAGCACATTACTCAGCACCGATGACCCGCACAATGTCCATTAAGTCAGTAGTCTGATGCGCAGCTGAGAAACCCTGGATGTCCGTGTCTTCCTGTGTTAATGGTGTATGTGAAAACAGCGAGAAGAATAAATGTGGTTTTTAAATGCTGAGGCGCCTGTCTTTCCATGTGCGTTCATGCCCACACACACACACACACACACACACACACACACACAGGTACGGCTGCTCACCTCTCCTCGCCCTGGGGGCTCCACCTCCCGGACAGTTCGGACTGGGGTCTCCCTGTGCCTCTGGACTGTCGCTGCACCGCCAAGAGTCTTCCTCACGTCATGGATGATGGTGGGGGCTCGTGTGACTTTCGCATGAAGAAACTCCCCAATTCCCCACTCATTTGGGCAGAAAGGCTGCCCCAGGTGCCACGGGGGGCCGTGACAGAGGGTGTCTGTGGGGCCAAATGCCAAATCCCGGTCGGTCCAGCGGGCCGTCAGGAAGGAACTGACAATCATACGCTGCTGCATTGCAGGTCACGTCACACGCAACATCCAATATATGGTAGTCATCTTAGAGATGCATATTAACTCTCCCTTACTCAAAGGTACAACAGCAGCTGCCCCAACTGAGACACTGGCTTACAGCTGCAGGTCCTAAATATTCCACCCCCGATGAGCAGCGTAGCGTAACTGGATGTCCTGCAGAGCAGGTGAAATCATGGACTTTTCCATGGTTAGTTGAAGTATAGGAACTAAAGATATTTTTATATGACTCGCACCTAAAATGGCCATTTTTTTACACCATAAACATCTGACAGTGAATCCTGTGGGTGGAGATGAGACATAGAAGAGAGACCAGCATAAAGATTCATATTTATTTCTGTCTTGATAGAATATATCGTGTAAAAGTGCCACTTTGCACATACATATAAATTATAATGGGAATCGTAACAGCGACTGTACGGAAGGCGGGAGGGGAAGGTCAGTCTTCAGAGATGGCCTTTGGCTCTGCCCCCTCCTATGGTCTGCTTTGATTGGCGGTCATCCCGACCACACAAAAAACGTAGCCCACGCTCACTGATGGTTCACAGAAGCACTTCACAGGCAAAACTTCTGCAGGCCCATGGCCCAAAGAGCTAACTAGCTTGGGCTTACTACTTCAGTGTGAGTCTCTGGGACTGGAGTCAGGACCGGCGGTCCAGAGGTGTGCGAACGGCCTCCAGAACGGGGAGGCGTGTCACTGCCTGGGGAAAACGACGTCGTAGATCTGCCTGTAGTGCTCCACAAAGTGCACCTCCAGGCCCTCAGTGATGTAGTCGGGCAGGTCCGAGTAATCCTTCCTGTTCTCCGCAGGCAGGATGATGCAGGTGACGCCAGCACGCTTGGCCTGCGGAGAATAGAGGGTCAGGGGGACAGAAGCGAATGGCCGGGGGACGGGCGGGCAGACACTCACGGCGATGGTCTTCTCCTTGATGCCGCCCACGGGCAGGATCTTGCCCGTCAGGGATACCTCCCCGGTCATGGCTGCATTCTGGCGGGCAGGGGAGCCAGTGGCCAGCGACAGCAACGCCGTGACGATGGTGCAGCCGGCACTGGGACCGTCCTTGGGCGTGGCCCCCTGCAGGCAACAGGACGCCATCCACCTCAGATCCAGCAGTCGGTGCCCACCCCTTGCCAGCAGCTCCTCCCTCTTACCTCCGGCACGTGCAGGTGGAGGTGTGAGGTCACCAGAAAGTCACTGTGAGGTTGCTCCTGCATGAGGAAGGCTCGGGCGAAGGTGTAGGCGATCCTGGCGCTCTCCTTCATCACATCGCCCAGCTGGCCCGTCACCTCCAGCGAACCCTCACGAGGTCCCTCCTTACTCGGCGCCTCCCTTGGTCGCCGTAGCGACGTCTCAATGAAGAGCGTAGACCCTCCTGTGGGAGGTCACGGGCGGGTGAGAACTAAAAACAATCAGGTCTGTGTGTGTGTGTGTGTGTGTGTGTGTGTGTGTGCTGTCACATGACCCTTGAGAGACCCCCCCCACTGACCCATGGCCGTCCATGCCAGCCCCATGACCACTCCCGGGGGGGTGGTGTCGTACATCCTGTCCACGGTGAAAATGGGTTTCCCAACGTAATCCTGCAGATTGTCTGCCGTGATCTGCACGGAGCTCTCCTCCCCGCTTACGAGGCGGAACGCCACCTTCCGGAACACCTGTGGGTAGAAGAGTCATCGCCGCATCCGTCACCCCACACTCCCTACAGCGCCCCCTTGTGTCGGGCTAAATAACAATTGATACTTCAAGAGTTGCTTGGAGCGGAACGTGCCGATAGGGAGCCGAGCCGCCGGCCCGACGGTCCCGGCGCTGCCCATTCTCACCTTCTCCACCTGCTTCTGCAGGTTCCGGACTCCGCTCTCCCTGCAGTACTGCCTGATGAGGGCACCCAGGGCCTCTGAGGAGATGGTGGCCTTCTGCTCGTCCAGCCCGCACAGAGCCCGCAGCTGGGGCACCAAGTACCGCTGCGGGGCGCGGAGAGAGGCTGTCACGGGGAAGGGTCACATGACCAGCTCACCAGAACCTGCCCGCCATCATTATATCAAAACGACGCCTCTCCCCACCTCGGCAATGGCCAGCTTCTCCTGCGCCACGTATCCAGACACGTTGATCATCTCCATTCGGTCCCTCAGCGGCTCTGGAATGGTGTCCAGCACGTTGGCTGTGCAGATGAACAGCACCTGGAGGACAAGAAAGCAGTCAGAAGCCATTTAGAGGCACCGCGGAGCCCAGCGGAGGGGGAGGGTTAAGGGGCGCCTACTTTGGACAGGTCGACCGGCACATCCAGGTAGTGATCCAGGAAGTTAGAGTTCTGCTCTGGGTCCAGAAGCTCCAGCAGAGCTGAGGATGGGTCACCCTGGTAACCTCTGCCAATCTTATCAACCTTTAAAAGGAAGTATGTAAAAAGTCACAAACACATTAGCCACCTGGTTACCCACAATGCCCTATGACCAGGAGTACCTCATCAATCAGAACCAGGGGGTTCTCGCTCTTCGTCTTCTTCAGACACTGAATGATCTTGCCGGGCATGGCCCCCACGTACGTCCGCCTGTGTGACACAAAGGCACGTGGTGAGGGACTGCCTAGACCCTCGGTGGGGGGAGCGCTCAGATCCGGACGGAGGCGCACCTGTGGCCCTTAATCTCGGCCACGTCCGTCATCCCGCCCACGCTGAAGCGGAAATACTCGCGGTTGAGCGCGCGGGCAATGGAGCGGGCGATGCTGGTTTTGCCCACTCCAGGGGGGCCGTAGAAACACAGTATCTTGCCCTGAATGGAGCTTCGCAGCTGACTCACTGCAATGAATTCCTGGGGGGGTGGGGCAAGTGCAGCAAAGGATTTGGTGAGAGGGTGAAGCACTATTAACCTGACTGAGACCACCCAGTATGTGCTCACCAGTATTCTCTTCTTGACATCGTCCATCCCATAATGATCCTCCTCCAGCACCTCCTTGGCCCGGCTCAGCTGAAGATTCTCCTCGCTGTTCTTGCCCCAGGGCATTGAGGTCAGCCAGTCCAAATAGTTTCGGGTCACACTGAATGAAACGATCAACCAAGAGTAATGACGCAGTCAGAGGAGACACATAAACCAAGGGTAGGGTCAGGGGTCAGGAGATGCTGACTTGAATTCAGAGGAGTGGTTGTCCAGCAGGCTGAGCTTGTTGAGTTCCTCATCGATGACATCCATCACGTGCTGCGGCACCGTAAGGTCCTTCAGACGCTCCCGGAACTTCTCCTCGATGGCATCCTTGTCCTCCTTCTCAAGCCCCAGCTCCTTCTTGATGATCTTCAGCTGCTCCTGGAGGAGGTACTTCCTGTGGGTCTGCTTGATCTTCTCCTCCACCTTGGCGAGAACGCGACAAGCAAAGATTACGCCTACTCCAGTGATGACATCGGAGGAGTCCGCGAAGAGCAGTTACGTGAGCTGGTATCAGCTGACATTCACTCCCAAATACTGAGAGAAGGGTCAGACCAGGATGGAAGACCACGCTGACAAAACATTCACAGCATTCCAGAAGGGGCAGAGGGACACAATTTGATAGATTTCCTGGAAATCAAGAGACCTTGATTTTCATGACGGTGAGGAATAAAAAAAATTGATATCACACACAGAGAGCTGAGTTCAAGGCCAACAGTCTCGGACGCTAAACCCTGCAAGGTTGTGGCTACATTTCAAAACTCTAAAATGAAGCGGGAGGTAGTAAACAGAGCCTGAGAAAGAAAAAAAAATAACAGTATTTATTGACAAGTGATTTAATGTAGACCACGATTACCCTCCATTTGTACTGAAAAGACATTTAGAATATAGAGGCAAAAAAAATACTAAAAGACAAGATTCCAGACTCCCTTCCCAGCATGAGTTCAAACCTTTTATGAAGACGGCACTCGTCTGATTCACTCCACAACAGAAGCTACATGCCAACAAGAGGGTTTGATGTACATGTTACGCCACCCGCACCTACACCAGTAGAAGAGCTGGAACGATTGTGTGCGTGGCAGAAAGCAGGAAGTCGGTGTGATCACCGTTTGGACAAACCAGTGATGCCCTATTGTAAGGAAAGGCTGCAGTCCTTCAGACAGAAGCTTCCTACAGATATACGAACAGCTGATCTCGATTACAACACAAGGTACATTTGCCTTTTTAGAAGTCTTTTGTTGTTCTTACATGTTGTAAGTCTATAATACGAAAGGGAGGATGTAGTTGTATATATTTTAGAATCCACATTCAAAACTGAGATAGGCCTGAATGAGCGAAGACAAGTTTAGCATAAAAAGGGGGCCACAGTCACAGAGTACTCAGCTGGGGGGTGGAAAGAAAACCATAGTCTGGATTTGTACTTTCTGGACCTGAACTTTCCACCTCTGCAAAAATCCTAGAATATAACTTTTAATCATTAAGTCCCCAAATCTACTGAAAGATGGAATCAGAAGTCAGAAGTTTCAAATGGAAAAAATTACATTCTCCGTTCAGCTAAAGGTGTCTAAACTGGTTAAATACTGGTCTAACTGGGCAAAATATATTAAGCCACTGAGGTCCTATTTCATAGAAATACAAAATTACTGAATGTTCTGGTGTTGAATTTTTGAAATCTAATGACGTGTCCATCTCTGATTCTGTCTGAAGTAATTTTGATTATAATGATGATTATAGATACTATTTTGTATTTGTATGATTATGTTCCCTTTATTGTGTAAATAGTTGGGTTATTTACTAATATTTTGGTAAAAAGATTTAAAAATATATTTTTAAATTTCAGAATAATAGAAGTCATATTAATTGTGACTTACATGACGTGATTACATACTTTTTGTGTAAAACATACTGATAAAATGTGTGTATGGTTTCTTTCTTCAATAAAATGAACATAAACCCACTTGTTCTGACACCACATCTGAGCACAGGGCAAACATCTGATGAAAAAGCAGCCTGTTCCTGATAGTACAGAATCTACGGCTAATTGTAAAATGGAATGTTAGTAAACATTAAAATTAAAATTTGTCACATCAGTGGCACTTTACATCATGTCATGCCAATTAAAGCATATTTAACAAAGAAACAAAATCTCCTCCTCTTCCATGTACATCATTTACATAATTTCCTTGTGCTCAGAAGAGAATTACTGATCAAGGAGGATTAATCACAGGTGAGGTCTGCAGTCAGACCTTTTTGGGAACTGCATGGCAAAAACTGACCAGCAGAGGGCACCAAGACTGAGATAACTTGATAACAGTTCTCTGGCGGCAAGGTGGGGTTAGGGGCTGTTCGTACCTCCCTTCCAAGACGCTGCTGCAGTTTGCTGAGCTCAAACTCTTTCTTCAGTAAGGAGAGGGCTTTGTACAGACGTTTGGGAATCTGCAAGTGTAACAGAATGAGCAAAACACTCAACCACTTCACAAGTGTATAAAAGTACATAAGACACAGGATGCAGGTATTCCTCGGACCCCACTTACATTGGTCTCCTCCAGGACGTCTTGCAGCTCATGTGACTCCGCTCCGGTAAGAGCAGCACCCATGTCACTCAGGTAGATCGGGTTGTCCACCACCCTCTGGCCTGCCTGCATCATCTGGAGAACAGACTCTCTACAAGGCAGAAAAGACAGCACCCTCAGGTGACCTGGAGGACCTACTGCACTAATATTGCAATTGGTCATGTGATCGATTATACTCATCACCATGCACCGTGAGACATATTGAGTATTTAACTGTATCCATACCTGTAGAGTGGATTAAGAGCAATGATATCACGGATTGTCTTGACTATTTCTGCAGTCAGGGCCTTTGAGATGATAAAAAATAGCTTTAACATTGACACTAATCACCATGTTTAAACGACGGACAACTTTTTCCACACTATGCCTATGCATTGCCAATAATAAACCATTAGATGGCATAGGTCTACCTTGACCTCCTCCGTGACCTGGAAGTCCTCATGAACCACATTCTCCACCTCCACCATGAGTAGTTCCAAGGAGGTTGGAGGCACCGTGACCGGCTCAACCATGAGATCCGCCTTCTGCACGCGCTCCTCCATGGTCTCGGCCAGCGCATTGCCCTCCTTACGGGTGGCCCTCCGCTTGCGGCCCGGAGCCTTCGGAGTTTCCTTGCTTTCCTGTCCTTCCGTTTCAACATCCAGCTGCCTGGTGATCCGAATCCTGGTGGGGGAAAATTAGCTTTCGGCATCACAGGCATACATTCAGAGGGAAATAAACCGGGAATGCTGGGTAAAAGTGGGGTTAGGAGGCCTACCTCCGGTGTCCCATGACTATCATACGCAACTTGTCGCCCAAGTCCTGCATCTCATGAATCTGTACGAATGTCCCGGTGCTGTAAACAGCATCCAGATTCTCCACCACATCCGACTCGTTGCTGCACACAGGGGAAATCAGAAGACATGGGAACAGGGAACGCCAACACTCCAAGCCCAGAGCACGGAGCTGCGGCCTCCAGAGGCAGCACTGAGGCAGAATCGGGGTAGCACATCTGGCCTCCTATTCACCGAACCTCACCTGTCATCCTTCTTGAGGAATACTCCCGCGTATGGCTGGGCTAGGCTGACCTTTCTCCTCAAAAGCTCCACCAGCTGCTTATTTTTTATCTGAAAGAAATATCCAGTCAGGACCCAGAATTCAAAGCCCGGACGGTCCAGAGCAGAGAGTATATGGCAAAATAAAATAATTTTTAAAAACAGCTCAGGTCATCAAGTTTGTAATGACCAAAGTCGTGCCAATACATTCGTTAATAAAATAATTGATTCAAGATGCCTGTCAAAGCTGACAAGAAGGTTACAGGTGACATCGCTATTTCAAATAAAATTAAACAAGAGCCATTTGCGATTTGTCGCCCCTCAAGGTTGTGTTTGGGTTGGAGTAAAACCAACAGCGGGCCATCAAGGACAAAAGTGTTATTAAAATGGATGCATGATGAAATCGACATGAAGATTACACCAGCATCAATGAAATCCGTCTTTATTTTCAGAAAAGGAGAAGTAGAAATTATGAGTAGCATAAAACATGTTTGACAGTTGATACTTCTACGTCAGTAATATCTATTTTCATTTTAGCGACTTTTATTAGGTTCACCCCCAAAGCTGTTAAGAAGTTGCTTACCTCGATTATTTTGATGAACCGGGGGAAGACCGGGTTCCTGCTGACGGCGATCAGCGGCACGTTGGGGAAAACTTCAGGTACCAGCATGGGTGTCAGGGCTGTCATCTGCGGGGGACTGTACGCGGCACCTCCATCGCCCCCGTCCCCAGACTCATCTCCGACTCCGGAGTCGCTGCTCTCTGCCCCGTCGTCCCCAGAGAAACTGCTTCCCCGGTTACCGAAAAGGCTCCTTGTCTGTGTGTAGATGACCGCATCCCTAGCACTAACAGTGTTCCAGACCCCGCTAAAAGCACCAGCGACCCTAGTCCACGGTCTCAGATGCGCTGACTTCGCAGCCCAAGCCGTTGAAGCAAACCCAGACCTACCGCTGCTCACGGGTAACTGAGCAAATAACCCATTTGTTGAGTACATGCGCTGAGCCGCTAATGGACAGCTTCCACAAGGTCTAGCAAATATGGAATTCCTACATAAAGTTGGAGTTTTACTTCTCTGACAAACGATCTCAATTTTGCTGCTTTGCCTCCAAGCAGCCCACATTTTCATGTAGGCGGCCATATTGAATCTAGAGCTTTCCGTAATGGAGTTGCTGAGGCGTCACGTCTGCGCGCAACTGCGTGAACCATTTGGATTCCGAAGGTTCTGGATGGGCCGTTAACTTAAATGAATTAACTCAAGGTAATAAACTAAATAAGATATGTCAGAAGCATGGTATCTCATGTGTTGAAAACTGAAGGGACATAAATGGAAAATCTACATTTTGTGGTTTACCAATTGGGACTCTTTAGTCTTTACCCTGTCGGTGTACTATTTGCGATTTAGGCATCTGCGCAGTTATAATGCAATCATCACCTCCAATCTGTATTCCTTAACCTTACGACAAGGCGAATCCCCGCCCCCGACGTGCTACCACGCTGACGCGCTGTCACCTTGGCAACACGGCGCCGCAATAATCTCCCGCAACCGTTTCATTGTTTTCAAGGGCTGTGCTTCAGTTTGTTCTCCACCTGTACCCCGCCATAGCGCGTCAGGAAAGCATCCATTATAATTTATTTTAATTTCTGGAATTTTCTGTTTTGATGTTATTCTGCACTGTGAATTCTATCTTTTTACATAATAAATTTGTTTGTGTGAACATTACCAGCCCTGGTAAAGTTCAACCAGCACTAGAATTTCGCACTGGTTTCAAGAAATCTTTAAGTTAATCTTTTCTTTATTCGGTGTACCGAATGTACCTGCTAGGTATGCGTGCATTGCGTGCGAACTCTGTCACCTCTAATATCACAGAACCTAATTTTAACACCATTGTTACAACTGAAACTGCAGTATATTCGTGCGTGAAGTTTTGCTGGAAATCTGCATTCGTTTATGTTCAACATATTCCTAAACGTATAAAATGAGTAAAAATTGTGCGAGGGGGCAAATGTGTGTGTGTGTATGTATGTATGTATGTGTGTGTGTGTATATATA
>JABFEB020000043.1:13995817-14013619 GCA_019775895.2 Stomatorhinus ivindoensis
CTGCAGTGCCCAGCATGGCTCCCGTAACTGCAGTGCCCAGTGATGGCTCCCGTAACTGCAGTGCCCAGCATGGCTCCCGTAGCTGCAGTGCCCAGTGATGGCGACCGTCGTCACCCCTAAGCTTGTAATCTGTAACTACTAAAGTATTAAATCATAACTCCTGCCCCATTTGCCGTAACCCTAACCCAAACTCCATAGCTCTAATTATAACCTGTGAGCCTTAATTCCATAATCTGTGAGCTGTATAGCTAATAACCTTCAACTCCTCAGACATACCAGTTGTGTATTTTGCCTGATGATGTGTAATGCTTAAACTCTACATGCCCAGCAAGGCTGTGTGACTGGACCCAAACAGCCTAATTAATAAATCTGGAATGAGATAAACACTAAATAAAGATTAGACCAGCGGGACCCTACTCCAGTCCTGGGGGGCCGCAGCCCTGTGTAGCTTTAGTTCTTTTCCTGTTCCACCAAAGATGATTCAGCTGAAGAGCTACATGGTAATTAGCACTAGAAGTTGAATCAGGTGTGTTAAACAAGGGGAAACCCAAAAATGTGCAGGGCTCCGGCCCCCCAGGACTGGAATCTGACACCTGTGGATTAGACCATCAGAAAATGACCTAAATGTTCCATGAATTCCTCTAAATGCCCCTCTTTCCAAATGTTTCTGTTTCCCGATGTGCGATAAATACAGATGGACCTTAAGAGGATCCAGGATAGCATGTAGCAAACAGCTGACTGCCAGTGTGGATAGCGTGTAGCATACAGCTGACTGCCAGTGTGGATAGCGTGTAGCAAACAGCTGACTGCCAGTGTGGATAGCGTGTAGCATACAGCTGACTGCCAGTGTGTGGCCCCAAGTGTACAGGCTGGATTTCAATCACCACTCCTGGCTGCTTGTATCTGCTCAGTCAGCAGCTTGTGTCACACTACGCTTCACACCTCGTCTACTATCAGACCTACGAGCAACACACTCATACGCGGCCGAATAACACATACACAGCTCTCAGTACACCTCGCTATCAGCGAGAAGTACAGCAAAAACTGCGTACTGCAAAAAACAACGAGAACCTGGAAGATAAGTGAGGCCACACCACTTTAACCGAGTAGAAAGGAGAGGCACCAACAGGGGTATTTCTGAAGAGCCATCGGGGCTTTGATCAGAGCTACTCGGGCTGCGTCTGGTTGTAGCAACCTTGCATTGTGGGCAATTTACAATGGTCTCAAGTCAGAATGAACCCAATGCGTAGCTGCACACAGAAATCCCCTTTGAAAAACTGCAGACTTACATCGCTGAATGGCCCGTACAATAAGTATTCTCTCTGCCCCCATCTATGCTCATCAATCTCCCTCCGGCTAAGAGGCAAAACATCCCAGTGAAACAGAGAGCACACAGTACGGCAGGCTGGGCAGAGGAGCCAGGGGCTCTTCCTCAGCCGTCACTCTCTGTGAAGGACAATGCCTCTTTTTCGGCCGCTAGTTAGGCTCCTTGGTGGAGTTCCAGGGACTCACACCCATGCTCCCCTGCCAATGGGACCCCATTCCCATCTGCACCAGCTTTCAGTCAGTCACAATGAGCACAGTGGCTTGATTCTTCCATCCTCACTTTGGCCTGTTGGGCCGCCTCTCCCGATTGAGCCTTTGCCAGGTCGGGGTGTGGAACCTGATGCCACAGAGCAAACGGCAAAGCGAAGCGTTTCAGGGCTCAGGATGAATCCAGGTTAATGGCCTATGCTAAGTACAGCCATTTTGAAGGAAGAGTTCTTGATAATCATTCCTGATTTGCACATGAATGTAATATTTATTCTCTAGGCAGTCCCTTTCAAAGGCTGTACAAACAAACTGTGAAAGTCAAACTCAGGCAGAGTATGTGTTCTGTCTTACTAATTGACCAGATGGTGCTCATATGGTCTTCTTAAGGAATTTTATGGGGATACCAGCTGGGCTGAAACTGCTAGACACATAGCTGTCTGTCCTGATGAATACAATCATCTTGGTAGCTCCTTTCAGTCACGAGCGAGGCCTGGGGTGTGCTCACTCACGTGTACCCCGACAGCACACTTAGCGGTCCATTTGCAAAGGGTCCACTGACATCGGAGAGTGGAAGCCAGCAAGCTGTAGTGTAAACATTTTGTAGCATCAGGAATGAGGCACATATGGGAAGTTAAAAAAGACTCTGAGAAATCTTCATTAGAGTCCATGCAGGAGACTCAAAAAAAGAGACAAGGACAAGGACAACCTCTGCGGAGGATAAGGCTCGCCGAATGGAACATACTAATAAGTGTGAAACTGCACTGGAAGTTGTAGGGCGCTCCGGAAGGCTCTCTCATTGGCTCTAGTCAGCTACTTTGAGACAACACTTTGGATTCATCCAGAGACGTTGGCAGCTTGCAGCATCCTGCTCTGGAGAAGTACCGCCACGTCAAGCTCCGCCCTCCTACCTTCAAACACATTCTAGGAAGAAAAAAATGACTAAAATACCAGTACAAAGTGTAATACAGATGAATGTCACAGTGTGATGTGAGCAGGCCAGATTGGGAACACATTGCGGATAGGAAGCGAACTATAATATGACCTCTGAAATAGACAGTATACACCCTCTAGGACGGAAGGGGCGAGTAACAGTCCAAGATGGAGTGTGGATGCCCTGGGGGCGGCCACACCGAGCGACAGCCAAACCCTTCACCTTTGCCTTAATACTGATTTTGCTGAGTTCGATGTGTCCATGGGTCGACACGGGAGGGGCTTGCGTTTCACTTCTTTTACCAATCACAGTCTTCATTGTATGACATCACCACATTAATTAAAACCCGTGTTTTCTGTTAAGTGGCAAGGTGTGCAGATTTCATTGTGCATGCTGTCTCTTACGGGACACAGTGTAGATATTATGTTTTGTAACCTGCAAAGGGTGTACGGAGCAATGTTAGGGCATGTCTTTAATGATAATAATAATAATAATAATAATAATAATAATAATAATAATAATAATTAGCCTGCTGAGACACACACTGCCCCCCGCTGGATGACTGGAAGCCTCGAGTTTGAAACTGAGAATAAAAAAGAAACCAATGGGGACCGAAAACTGGTTAATCAACAGAAAGCAGTGGGTAGTTATTAGAGGCACAATGTCACAACAGGCAATAGTGGGGCACCCTAGGGTTCAACTTGAGGACCATTATTAATCCTAATTTACATAAACCATATGGACACTAATTATATATAGAAAACCGGTTATATCTGCTGACCATACCGAGTTATGAGGTGTAGCAGATTCTGAGTTAGCCACAGAGATGTTAAAACAGGACCTCGATCTAATTAAAGATTGGCCTGACAAATGGCGGATTAAATTTTGTGTAGATAAATGTAAGGTAATCCATGCAGGGAGCAGAAATATGAAATATAGATGTTTTATGGGTTCAACTGAAATTAAGGAGGGTGATTATGAGAAAGATCTGGGTGTGAATGCTGAGACATCCATGCCTCACGCTCACCAGTGCGGGGAAATAAAAAGGCATAGAGGATGCTGGGATGCATCTTCAGGTGTGTTGAGTTTAAATCAAGGGAGTAAAAGTAGGATTATATAATTCCCTCGTAAGACCTCACCTCGAATACTGTGTCCAGGACCTGGCTGCTTTAGAAGCGGTCCAACGCAGGGCTACAAGAATGATTCCTAGTCTTAGGGGGATGAGCAGAGAAGTTGGAAGAAATAAAGTTGTTTGGCCTCGAGCAAAGGAGACTAAGGTGACATGATACAGGTATATAAGATTCTATCAGGTTTAGATGCTGTTCATCCAAATCATTTCTTCAAAGCAAGTTCTAATTCAAGAAACCATGGAAATAAGTGGGTGAACATTTTACTTTGGATCTGAAAAAGAACAACTCACAGCATGTAATTAGAGTATGCAATAGTCTGCCTGTGAGAGGTAGTGCAAGCTAAAACCCGACATTCCTTGACAATATCCTGCCAACTTTAAACTATTAGTTCAATTCCCTCCAAGTGAGCTCCGTGTCCTGAATGGTCTCCTCTTGTCTGTAACATTCTTATGTTCTATAATGAAGACAGTGATTGGGTAAAGAAGAGAAATGCAAGTGACCACCCTTTTTGACCCAGGGACACATCAAACTGGGCGAAGTCAGGGTGTCCCAGTATGGATCCTAAGAGAAAGTTCTGGTCTCCCTAAACCCAGAAAAAGACCCAGGTACGGATGTCCACCTCCACAATCTGTCATGCCAGACATCACGTTGACTTCACATTAATGTCATATACAATATTTACACTACAACTTTGGAAGACACTATTTCTTATTTAACCAGCGATGTCAATTGGGTGCTGATTATTTTTGCAGAACACCGGCCGCCTAATAACACCTCTATATTAATGCATTCTAATGTTTTATTAAAAATGTTAATATAAACATGGTAGAATGTGTAACTTATTATAAGCAGTCATTCTTAGCGGCATAATTTGCCTTTGCTTTTGAAACACCACGGTTTCTATGGTAATGTATGTTCTATGGTAACGGGCTTGCTGCTTCTAGTGAGGCGTGACCAGACACCCTATCCTTATAGAGGCTATATTTTTAAAAACACACGGGAACATTATTAAATGCTAACTGAAATACTTTTCTTTTGAAAAATTGTATTTTTTATTATTCATTAGCCACAGTATAAGCGAGATAAATCACACAAATCCAGACCAAGATTTCGTTACAACCAACCAGTTGAGTACTCTGTGAAGGTGACTCTGTAAACTCAGCTGGTTGGTTGAAACTAAATCTTGGTCTGGATTTTAACTTTCCGAACCTGAACTTCACACCTCTGTCGAGGTGTACGGTTATATGAAAATAATTCCAACATAGTTAGCATTACTGTCATTATTTTCGTATAACCACAGCCCTTACATAACACCTACACACACGTTCAAGGATACACCTGGCAGCAGGGTCTGAAACAACATAATGCATGTGGTTAGCTGTGATGATGCCAGGCCAATGAAGCTCACAGAGGCTAGTCACCTTCCTCTCGTTAGAGAGAGAGTCTGGGGCTACGTCACACCACTCCTGCAAACAGAATCACACTTAACACCAGAACAAATCAGTGTCATACAAAAAAATCATCCCAAAGGCAAGTTTCTGAGTCTTGTGAAGTCAAAGAGAATTGCTTGCTACATAGACACTTGTGACTGCACTCGAGGTGAGCTGTCCAATCAGGCAGACCTTAAAGGACTCCTTGATACCCCGAGCATGCGATGATGATGGCGCCTGTGCGACAGCCATGCCTGGTCATTTTGTCTTGCAGAGTTTCAATGCTCCTACTCAATCTAAGATGAGGTTATGGACGTGTGCTGCCATCGCCTTCATGTTCTGCGGGACGGCGCTCTTCGACATCCTCATTAGAACTACAATTCCCACGGGCACCAAGCACCTCCATTCCCGGGCTGTCCACTCTCCACAGAGGCAACCATCACCATCCATATTTCGAGCAGCTGGCCATCAGAGAAGCCGCAGGGCGACGGACGACCTGGAGTCTATCCTGGTGGAATGTAAGACCCCCAGATTCACCCAGTTCCTAGTACACAGCAGGCTCCTCCCACGACAGGCTCCTCCTACAACAGGCTCCTCCCACAGCAGGCCATCCCTGTGTTACAGCTTGGGGTTTCAGATCAAGAAGCCACACAGCAGGAAGATGAGCTGTTCGGCTTCCTAGACATGATATCACATCAGATTAGGGCACAACGGGAGGCATTCTGCCTTGAAATACTGGCTCGTGGGGGTTTTACTTACACAAAAAATGTTCCGAGGGCAGAACAAAAATGATTGCTTGAAGGAAATAACCAATCACATTGTAGAGGAGGTGGGACCAACAAATCAGATATCTTGGATACACCTCCTCTACAATCTGTTTGATTATGTCTCTGAACCAATCATTTTTTGTTCTGCCCTCAGTTTTACTTATAGTTTTGTGTAAATAAAACTCCCATGAGTGAAATACTGTCATAATGCAGGAACTGCAGCACTGATGTGCATTTAGAGCCCTCAGGTGAATGCAATACTGACTAATTTTGTTGCTTATAATTGCCTAAACATTCAGCTGGTCTTCCCGAATCTTCAGCGAACGGCAGTGGGTTGGGAAAGATTAGAATGCGGGCAAAAATCTGTATTAAAAAAGGGAATCCTTTTCCTATATGCCACGTTTCATGTATAGCATGTAGATCATGGATGTGAGATCCCACTGAGTCACAGGGCAACCAGTGTGTGGAGATTCCAAGGGAGGAGAAGACTTAGTCACCACAGTGAGATACGGCGTGGATGATTCACCAGAAAATGATGCTGCTGCCTGATGGAATGCGTGTTTAATCAAAGCTTCACTAGAAGAATAGGGCATATGGGCTACAAGGGGTTGGATAACGAGTAACATGGGGGTTGTCGACTTAACACCCGCTTTGCATTGCAGTCTCATCGATGTTCCAGAGCTTCACGCAGGGGGAGCTCCAGCAGGTCATTGGGACCCTGGCAGACAGGGGGGCGGTACAGGTCGCCCCACAGGGCCGCAGGACCAAGCGGGCCAGGAAGGGCCAGAAGCCATGCTCCTTGCGAGAGGCGGTGGTGAGCGTCAGCGAGCTGGGCCTCGGCTACAACAGCGACGAGACGCTGCTGTTCCGCTACTGCAGCGGCCGCTGCTTCTTGCACCGCCGCAACTACGACGTGTCGCTGGAACACATGAAGAGGACGGGCGTGCTGGGCCTGGGCCGGCGGGACAGGGCGCGGCACAGCCCCTGCTGCAGGCCGACGACCTACGAAGACGACGTCTCCTTCCTGGACAACAGCAACAGGTACTATACCATCCACCAGGTGTCGGCCCGTGAGTGCGGCTGCGTGTGATCACAGGGACCACTTGGACCACTGAGAAGGCCCGAGTCACCTACAGCAGTCACCTGACATTCCTTTGGATGACCAGGCTGGTCAACAGTAACCGCAGAGGCTGTGGGGAAGCGGAACAGGAACCTACATGTTCTGACCATTTGAAAGACTTGATTACTCTCATTGCTCTTTAAACTACAGTATTCATTGTCAAAGAGACAAAAGGAATCTGGAATATAGTCCCCGATTGGATATTTTTCCTATTATCTTGATGACATATTACCTGTAATTAAGAACATGAAATTCAATTTGAAGCTACCTACTGCTAACTCAAACAGGGAGGTTTGCATGGCTCCCGTAACTGCAAAAAAAATCCAAACTGGTTTGATGGAGCAGCTTTCAGAGGTCTTTGAATTACCTTCTACAGATTGCCCGGCGCACGCTGAAAATCTACCTCGTTTTCCAGGAAAATAAGCACCCAAACCAAAACGGAGACTCACCGTGTTCCACCTTCTGCTGCCCTCAGAAGTCCTCGGAGCAGGAGACCCCCCCGATATTTGTCTGAGTCGCTCCTTCTTTCATGCGGCAGAATCATTTTTAAATGTTGGCTTCAATTTCCCCTCACAGAATCACCCAGCAAAACCACAGCAACCTGGGTCTTTGTGAGCACAAATACGACGGCAAACAGAGCGGTGAGGTCGAATGATGTACATTTAAATTATAAGCATCCACTCAAATTTGTTTAAAGCATGCCCAAACTGCACCTTTTATGACTATAATTCAATATTTCTGTCTCAAAAAATACCAACAGATTTCAGTTTCACAAAACATATCCCCCTTCCCTCTCAAAAATGAAAAACATACCTACTTTCATATTTTCTACTGCTGACTAATGGGTAGAATGAAATCATTGCATAAAACGAACTAATAAAGGACATATTATGCAGTACATTATATATATTTTATAGAATGCTCTACTCTTGCCACAAGCTAATGATTTGCGCTTTATAAAACCTGCTTTCAACGGGCAGTATTTTTAGGATAAAGTTTAAGGATAAATATGGCTATGTGGTGTCCTGATTCTCCATCCATTCATTTTACGCCGCTTATCCGGGGTCGGGTCGCGGGGGCAGCAGTCTATGCTGGGATGCCCAGACCTCCCTCTCACCAGCCACCTCCTCCGGCTCCTCCAGGGGAATACCAAGACGGTGCGGGCCAGCCGAGAGATATAATCTCCCCAGCATGTCCTGGGTCTGTCCTGGGGCCTCCTGATTGGACATGCCCCAAACACCTCCCCAGGGAGACATCCAGGAGGCATTCTAGATCGATGCCTGAACTGCCTCAGCTGGCTCCTTTTGATGCGGAGGAGCTGCGGCTCTACGTTGAGCCCTTCCTGAATGTCCAAACCCCTCACCCTCTCTCACCATATCGTCACCTTCCAGCTCAGCGCCCTTTTCGCCACGACAGAACTGTACAGCGTCTGCATTACTGCCGATGCTGCACCAATCCGTCTGTCGATCTCCCGCTCCCTAATTCCCTCACTTGTGAACAAGACCCCGAGATACTAGAACTGCCCTGCAGGGGGCAGCAACTCATCCTCCAGCAGGGGGCATCTGTGTTCCAATTCTGTTTTATATTGTTTCATAATTATACAAAGCATTATTGTCATATGTAACCATTACTGCTCAATAGACGAATTTAAAATCCCAAGTCATGCAAGTGTGAACTTGCTGTGATTCTGTCAGCATCACCATTATTTCACAATGTGTGGAGAAATCACATAGTGAATTATTCTCACACAGCAAAACAAAGTAGTGAATACGATACGGTTCAATACAAGAACAGGAAAACTTTACGAGGAAATACTAATGAGCACATTTTGGAATTGGGAAGCTACACTGTGCTAAGCCCTTCTGGGGTAACTTTAGGTCATTAGCTACCGAGAAGAAGCTTACAGTAATGCCTGTTCCAACACTTACAAACTAGGGCCTAGTAAATGAGCTCCGGCTGAGAGCAAACATACAGGCAATCCTACACACAATCTTACACAATACAAGAAACAATCCAAGTGATAAGGAACTAAAAGACAAAACAGTCACATAGGCAAATGTTGAAATCCAGCTTAAAACAGATTAACTGTCAGAGCGTGTTTAATTTTGAATAATGGAGCACTAAATACTGCCATCTAAATCAGAGATAGGGTGTTTAAGCCACTGAGCCACATGTCACGTCCCCAGCTTACACCTCACCGTCCCAAACGCTGTGTCTCCGTAGCTCCACCCCATGTCGTTAATGGTTTTAACCTGGACTGTGTCCCAAACGATTCCACGTGAAACGACCGATCGAGGTATTAGAGCGTCAGAAAGGCAGGGCACACCTTTGGGACAAGACACAGTAGAACCACATGGCACCACCAGGGCCAAAACCCCTCCTAGGGAGCCTTTATTAGCGACGGGTCCATGTGGACTCAACACCCGGTGTAATAAAACCACAACAGGGACAGCTCTCTGCTCATATGTGCTCATGGAAGTTCTTACAAGCTGCCCAGGCAAACGCAGCAAGCTTTGTCTACAATATAGGAAAATCATTAGCTTGAAGCTCTCTCCTGGCCCACATTCAAATTACTTCCAAATGAGGACCCGAGACAGACATGATGCAAAGTAATTTGTTGTCGAACTCATATACTGATATGTGTGTCATCCGATTCATTTCCAATCAAATGCTGAAGCTCAATCCCACTCCATTCCTCTGTATTCCTCTAGCAGGACCATAGCTTTTTTTTTCAGTGCAGCACTTCACTGGTAAATCACTTGCGGCTTTGCGCGAACTCTGTTTGTACCTTTCCCACATGAGCACTGTTACAGAGGCCGAAAGCGTGTTCAGAATCCGTCGACGAGCTGCCCTCTGACCTCCTCCACCACGCGGAGTGAATTCACCTCCACCTTTGTTGGGTCTCCTCTGCCCAACTGCAGAAAGGTCGATGCAATGCATCTTTACTGTTGTTTATCTATTTATTGGAAAGTTGAGGGTTATTTATTCAGGTAGCACCGCGAAAAGACGGCAACTTGTTTATTTATTGAACCATTGGGTGCCAAAGTGGAGTTTACATGTACTGTTTTGTGTATCCTGTACGGACTGAGAAATAAAAGCTTTCCAGTTACAAAAAGCTCATATTGTCAGGTTCCTCTGATGGCACAGAGCTGCGCTCTTTCGGTTGGGTGTCAGGAGATGGACCGCACACATTTCACTCGAGCGACAGAATTTAACACGGTTTCAAGACAAATTCCATATTAAAACTTTCCAGACTGGCAGGCAGTTTTAATGAGTAATAAATGTCATAGATCATATGGTATATAAACTGATATTTAATCTCCAACATTCCATTAGAAAAGCGAAGTTACTGGCCAGCTTCGATGGACCCAACAATTTGATTATGAGGCAGCATATTAATATTTGAGAGAAGCTCAGAAATTGCAGAGCAGTCTGCACAGTACGTGCCCAGAGAGGCGTAATTTTATTTAAAATGGAAAGAAAAAAAAAAACTTGGCATGAGATTCATTCCAGCCAGAGCCAGCCACCCTAATAGGAATGCAAAGCAGAGGGGGGCGGAGCCGATTCGGTGAGCAGCCAATAGCAGCCGACTGATGATGAGTTAAACAGGCAGATGAAGACTGACCACACAATGTAACAAACAGAGCAATTGACCAGATCTGTGAGGACCCGTGTAGATACTAAACATTACAGGAATGGAGACACATTGGATAAATGCACCTTTTCTGAATTAGAACCATATGCGTTTGTCTTTACAGCACACCTGAAATATTTAATGCTAATTAGGAGCTGATGTCAATGTTTTCCAGAAGAACATAAGTTACCTGTGTGGGAGGGGTGGCTGTTCTTTATTTAAAGGCATATACAGAGGAAAGTTAATTCTACTATTTAAATGTACTACATCTGTGCACATTTCCTAAGGGAGCGGTGATTTAAAGGTTTCATTAACGTATTACAGAGAGTGGGAACAAATCAAGGTAGCATCCAAAAACGCACGGAAAATTCAAAGAATCAAAATGCATATTTCACAGTATTTCAGCATACGCATGACTAAATTACATCTGGTATCGCTTACAGTCAAAGCAGCATTTAAAAATGATTACAAGAACATTGACAGCGTATTTACACTTCGGGCCTTCGCGTATGTGCAGCATCTGAACCGCACGTCTCTCTCGCGTTAAAATGGAGCACTTTCACGACGGCGTTCGCACCCGGTCCAAGAGAAGGAATGGTGTTCCGATGATTACCAATACCTTCATTGTTAGCGATCCAGCAGGTTAGATTAACAAAACAATCAGAAATATTGAGGGACCGCCAACACGCTGCTTTTGCGGTCCCGGATCCAGGGTGCCTGAGGTTTGTCTGCGGGGGGGGGGAGAATACGAGAAGCAGAAAACCATGACAGAATACAGAGAGCATGGCATACGTCAAAGGACATAACCATCATGGGGCCAACAAGCCATCTTGACCGATGAGTGGCTGCTACAAAACTCAGTGGCAGTGGAGACCACAGCTGTACACGCAGATGAATCCTCAGTGCCAGGTTCCAGTAAATATACAGAGGCTTTCTGTTCATTAGTACATATGCTAACTCCTCGACAGCCAGAAACCACAGGCTAACCAGCCTAATACTTTGAACAAACCAACGTCTGCCCTTCCAAAACCAAAATGTACTGTTTGAATATCATCTTATGTTCTGTAATCAGCCACCCAAAAATTAGTCGTTCTTCTGTGTCTATCATCTGACCACTGAGAGTCTGCTGCGCTGCAAGGGATTTGGAAAGATTATATAAAACCCAACACTGCCACTGTGGTGAACTGCTGCGATTAACATGGTGTGGAAATCTCCAAGTCTGCAGCGTTCAGGCAATTTCAATACTACGGTCTTTAGTCTGAGGATACAGTGTCTTCCATGTCGTTACTTCAAAAACAAACAAAGCAGCCGTGAGATGAAATCCATGAGAAAGCAGCAGAAACCAGCGCCGGGCCGCACTATGCTCAACTAACAGAACCAGCCAACAATAACTGCTATTCCAGTGGCTAAGGAACCACCAGCTCCCAAATCAATGGGCTACTGAAAAACAAACACCATGACTCAGTTGAACGTCTTCTTGAAATGCATCTAACTCCAAAGAGGTACTTCAGAGGTTTAAGGGAAATTGATGTGACAAGCTTATTTAAAGAGGCGCTCAGAACCCATCACCCAAGAAACTCTCCTCTAGCTGAGGGGCCTCACTGAATTCATCATCAAATCCTTTAAGTTATGATTGTACAGTCAGCGCACCAGCAAGCAGATGTCCAGGATCCTACGTGCAGAAAGCCCAGGCCATCAGTGCTAGCCTCTCACTAGGTCATTTTTTTCCGCGGACCATCACGTCCCTTTGCTGAGGTTCTCGATATATCTGAGACAAGAACAATAAGCAGAGCAAAGATGTCCAAATTGCATAATCACTGTCTAAGCGATGACAGGGATAAACGCTCCATAGCGGAGATTAATATGTGTTTGTTTAAAGTAAACCTCCCTTTTGTATCACACGAATCACACCTTGGGCGAGATCATCATCATGATTCTTTCCTGACTAACAAACCCAACGAGCATTTCTCTCAACGCCCACCTACAGAGCGGTTCCTTGCCACCCGGGCTGCGCCTTCAACACCACGCACCATCAATCTCTGTCCCCCTCGCCTGTTTATTTTCACCATTCACCCGATCCACCGATGATCATCCAGCGTGGCCGTAATTAAGAGGGTCGCTAAGAATCTGTCATGGAATGAGAGCCACCTGGAGCAGGACGTCCCTAACATGGAAGCTGTCCATCCACTGGAGAAACTCGTCCACATTTCCGGGGACTTCCTGGGCCTAAACACAGAGCTACACAACTATGAATAACAAGACCGGGAGGCCCAAAGTCTGACACCTTTTTTGCTCTCCCATTTGCACCGACTTCCAGCCTGAGGCTAAACAGCTCATCTGGTTCCTAATAAGCCTCGGGACAGCTGGACCAGTTTACCAGTAAGTGCTACAGTACAGTTTCAAAAGCTTTTAAATGAAACCAACAGATCTACTAGTGACTAATAAAGACCAGGTCATATGACCAAAGAAGTATGCAGAAGCATGTGCAACATGTGCTGGAATTATCCTGGAAACTTCGACTTAAAATGTACACTTGGCGCTGCCCCATCACCATGGTTCAGGGCGATAAACACAAACACAAAGCAGGTTTTGTACGGTTCCCCATTTCACTCAAGAGTGGCCTGCTTTCCTTTAAAGAATGCAGGCAGCTTACGGGATCCGATGACAGGTTAACCATTCGGGCTTTCGCTAAATGGAGGATGGAAAACGCGGTCAGGGTTTCTGCAGGGCAGAAACTCACTTGAACAGGCCACAAAGATAAATGTTGTTGTTCGTCACTGCGCTGCTCCGCAAGGCCCCTTTCTTGGCTCGGGTTGACGTGTCCCTCAGCACAGCATAAACACCAGCCGGACAGGGCCGGATAGTATGCCCTCTGGCAAAGCTATGGGATAAACTTGGATGTGTATGGCTGTAGAGCATGGAGCTCATTAACATTCATCGACGAACAGAGACCCTGACATCAGTACTCTGAATAACAAGATTACGATTAAACATGTTACGCTCCAATCAAACTATAATTTTAAAGGCTTGCTGCATTTTTTCTTTTTAATTTTTACATACTCTGAATAACACATCAAGGTATACAACAGCATTTTAATACATTTTCTTTGCAGGTGACACAACCTAACCCCTAATGCCTGAAAGGCTACATGTACTGCGACAGACATGTACACATCATAAGAGGACCTGAATTTGCATGAACAACCCGCCCCCATAATCTCACACCTGGATGTTACACTCACTCAGCTGGGCATACTGCATAGTGAAACAGACTATTTACAAGCGCATAAAGACCTCACATTCCCAGTGATCTTAAAAACAAGGAGTGGAACTGAAATACACAAACCAATCTGCGTGGTGATGTGAAACATATCGATTAAATTTGTGTAAAGCAAAAAAAAAAAAAAAAACATTGATGGACATTTTCAAGAAACAAGGACCATCATCTAATGTGAGCGTGACTGGACCATGGTGGGATCTTCACAAATATACCTATGTTCCCAAAATATAAATCGAAAGTTCCAATGGAAGACACTCTACATAAGTCTATCCATCATACGACCAACGCTCTCACATGCTAAGGGCAATTTAGACTCATCCATCACCTGAACTGTTTGTCTTTGCACTGTGGGGAAAACCGGTGTAGCCAAAGAAAACCCACATAAAGAGTGGAGGTGCAAACTCCAAACATAGGTACACTAATTCCATGCATGCCCAACAGATGGCAGCAAAAGATTCACCAACTGCAATGAACTTTAATGAGCAGTCTGCATGAGTCCTCAAACCCCCTCGCTGATTACATGAATATAACGCCCCATCTGTCATGGCCGCAGAACCCAAACAGCGACGCTAGACTGCAGCCCCAGGTGTCACCAATCATGACCATTTATTTTACCTATCGACTAACAGCCACTCGTGTAATCAATCCAAGTCACACCGATTAGATGATTTGATTTTCCACGCTGTTCAGGTAAGTGGACAGACTTCTCTTTAATCATCTGGAAAGCAAACTGGATCTTCATGTAGGTTACTTCATCCCAGTGAGATCAGAGGTGTCAGGATTTAGCAGATTCACATATAGCAGCCATCAGCTGCATTCCATATAACCTTTATTTTCAACATCCTTGCAACTGAAAAGTGCTTGTGGGTAAAATATCATTACACATTTTCTGTGATCTTCACTTCCTAACTGCCCCAACATCGATCAATAGTAATGGATCAATTAGCTGAACTGTCAGCCTATTTTTAACTTGCATATATCCTCAAACCACACTCTGCATCTGAGACATAAGATGACAAAAATATTAACAGTAGCATAAAACAAACTGGTTACCTAGCGTCCCACGTATGACGTACCAAGGGACACCTCTGACGTATGGAGCACTTCCATTTCTATTATTGTCCTCATCTTTAAATTTAGTCCAAAAGAACACTTACAGCCGTATGTTATAATGAAGGTTTAACCTCTTAATTGAAAGAAAACTATTGGGTGTGATGATTTAACTGGTTTTAAATTCAGTTTCATACTGAGTACTTGAACCTTCAAATTTCATTGATGAAGGTCTTTCTTCCATCAGTTCCATCCAGTCCCTGTGTGCACATAAGTAATGGGACGCCTGGCCATTACACCCACAGGAACTTCCATGACATCACACTCCATAGGCATCGATATGGAGCTGGTCCCCTCTTTGCAGCTATAACAGCTGCCACTCTTCTGGGAACGTTTTCCCACAAGATTGAGGGGTCTGTGGGAATTTTTATCCTTTCCTCCAGTAGAGCATTTGTGAGGTCAGACACTGATCTTGGCCTGGCTCACAATCTCTATTCTAGTTCATTCCAAAGGTGTCCGATGGGGTTGGGGTCAGGGCTCTGGGGGGCCAGTCAAGCTCTTCCATGATAGACTCACCCAACCATGTCTTTATGGACCTTGCTTTGTGTACTGGGGCACAGTCATGCTGGAACAGAGAAGGTCCTTCCCCAAACTGTTCCCACAAAGTTGGAATCATAAAATTGCCCAAAATGTCTTGGTATGCTAAAGCACTAAGAGTTCCCATCACTGGAACTATGGGGTCTAGCCAAACCCCTGAAAAACAGCCCCATACCATTATCCCTCCTCCACCAAACTCTATTAATTACTGCTGCGCTATGCAGCAGATGTGGAAATTTCATGTCCAGAAAGTAAAAATCCAGTGTGAAAATCTCACTCTGACTTTAAGTGGATTTTCACTTCGTGGGCTGAGCTTCTGTTGGTCCTAAACGCTTCCACTTTGCAATAATATTTAGTTAACTGTGGGTATATCTAGCAGGGGAGAAATTTTATGAACTGACATTACATTCTATGACAGTATCATGATTGAGTGGATCTTCAGAATGACCCATTCTTTCACAAATGTTTGTAAACCTGACTGCATGGCTGAAGGGCTTGATTTTGTATTCATGTGGTAATGGGTCTGCATGAAAGGCCTGAATTCAGTAATTAAGGAGTGTATTCCACGACTTTGGTCCATATAGTGTATGTTACCTTAATTCATTGTGCGACTGGTCTAAATGCCACTACTTTGCTCTAATTTAAGCATAAATGTCCGGTCAGTTTTGATGTGAAGCTCACGTGGATACTTTTTTACAGTCTTCTCTCTCTTTTTTTGCATTACAGAGTATATAAAACATAGTATTCATCATATCGCATTTTCGGAATGCATACGAGGGGAACTTTATATACGCTCTTATCCAAAAGTATTACAGGTAAATCATGGAGCGCGGCCTGCCACAGGGATGAGACCTTACAGGGAAGAATTAGATAGGGCTGTTGAGTCATCAACCTTTCCAAGGTTTCTGTGGTTAAAGTTTTAAATTCAATCCGTCAGTTCCGCCCAGTAAAGCAGCTTAATATGAATGTCAGTTTGACTTTATATAAACAGCAAGTCTTAAACTTAATGCAGCCAAAGGGTTTAATTCGCAGATTGGGGTCAACTGACCTGCTTATCCGCATTAATACCGATGAGTTTTCACCCACAAAAGCAGCTGGACAATCACACAACAAAGCAGCTAGTGGTTAATTATAACATTTTAAGAGGAAACCGGCATCGAAGTGCTTCAGCAGCATTTTCAAAGAAAAACATAACATCACGTTATCTCACAATGGCTCAGAAAGAACTGATCAAAAGAGAGAGGACTGTCTCAAAAAGGCCACCCTAGCTAGCGATGGATAGCTACGGATGAACTTAGTAAAATATTTTGGTCTTTTTTTGCACCTTGAGGTCAAAACGTCTCAACGCTCTTGCACAGGACCGGTGACATTTTAGCCGCTTTAATCTGCAGGGTGCAGTTAAGAAAAGGGCTGAAGCAAAGCAGACAGGAGGGAAGCGGTCAGCTTTCTGATAGGTCTTCCGCGATGAAACCTAGCTCTACCGACTTCTACAAAGCAAAAGGTAGAGCGGAGACAAAAACGGGATCCGAGACTGAATATTAACAGGTTCAACTTCAGGGAGCGAGCCAGCCACATTGGCACTTAACCAGAGCTTTGGTAAAATACACAACTTATAAAGTAAATAAATGGAGCAAAAACAACCGGCTTAAAATCTAAAGACAGCGCTGAATTGTGGTAAATGCAAGATTCACTCTAAGGTCACCCTGAAAACATTGGAATGAAGACCTTTGGAGAGATTGGGACTTTTTTGCTACATGGAACATCTCCACCAGACAGGAACAGATCACTGCCACACGAGTCCATCCTGATCCACAGGGGCGCCACCTGAACCAGAGTCAGTTACTCAAAAAAACAAAACAGACAAAATCAAAGGGGGGGGGCTAGAGTGTCAAGTAAGCACACATTCGTAAACCATCTCCATAACCTCCTAGTTCAGATGTATCAGAGCATCATGCAAGGCTATCAGACTTACTGGGTCACTGAGCCTCCGAGTTACAGATAAGGATGGCAGCAAGTCTGGGGCTTCAGCCTAGACCAGGATCCCCAGCTCCAGTCCTGGAGAGCCAGAGTCCGACAGAGTTTGCAGATATCCCTAAAAGCTCTTAATCGGCTAGTTATGTTTAGTATGTATGTCTGAGGAGGGATATCTGAAAGCCTGGTGCAGACTGACCTCCAGGAGCAGAATTGGGGAATCCTGGTGTAGACCAATGTGAAATCCCGTTAAACACACACACACACACACACACTTTCTATATCTGGGGTGGGGCTGCCCCCAGCATAACCCCAAAAGTCAGAAACACCCCGTTAAACATACCAAACATTTTTATTGG
>JABFEB020000043.1:14013744-14024041 GCA_019775895.2 Stomatorhinus ivindoensis
CTGCTGTCTTACTTGGTGTTTTTATAAAATGGTCCTGAATACACCATCATGCGACACAGTTATGGAACTGGAAGAGAGACTCTTACAGGCTGGAGTGAGAGTGGTAATCCCCTTGGTAAAAGGTAATCCAAACGGCAGCACTTACTAGGTAAGGAACACAGTTTATTTTACATTAATGCAGAGAACACTTACCCCACAGCTGAAGGTTCAGAACATAATTAAGCAGCGATGTTATAGCTTTTTGATCCATTTTCCTATACATTCGAGTTTTGAAAAATCTGGTCACCACCGCTTTATTGGTCAGAATGGGCTCACTTTCCTGCTTGCATAGCACCACCTGGTGTTCAAAGCACGCAACTACAAATCTGTGGAGTCAAAATAATGACAGGTTCAAAGGTAGCAGTTTTGGACTGATGGGGGGAAAATCCTTATAGAAATACCCTATTTGGAATAAAATAAAATAAAATAAAATAAAATAAACACACACGCACGCACACACACAAATATATGAGAACAGCTTTCAGGCTTGTGTTTTTGGGGGGGGGCGGGTCCCCTGGGTGTGAAGATGACATCATCAGTCACTGATCAATAGTCCGATCCATCGGAGAAGCTCCTCAAAAGCTGGGCTAAGGCCCGTGGTCCTGCGGAGCCTTCTTCACGTATACGCCGCCACGTTTGAACACCAGCATGGCTACTTCCCCGAACAGCCATACACATTTTTTTTTTTTGGAAACAGAAAGAAGGAAAGGGAGGTATGAAGGGTACCGTTCATGACGAGACCGTGGACGTGATGGAGACCTGGACACCAGCACAAAGGATCCCATTTCACAGCCCCGTTTGCAGATAAGGTGATTCTGTCCACGTGAAGACGCACATGGCCTTCCGGAGAATCGCGTCACATTGATGACATCATCTCTAAACGACGCCATGTGGGGGGGCGGGGGGTCATAGTACACAAAATTTTTAAAATGTGCTCATTAATAAAACAAAGACAGAAACTAGCAGATATAAAGTCGATATAAAAAATAAGTTCAGACAGTAAAGACCCCAGAAAGATATTGAAATAGAGCTCAGAAAACAGACTAAATAAAAAGCAGCGACTATGCGGCGAGGCGGCTTTCACTGACAAATCTCACAGACAGAGGATGAGCTCACAGCTGACTCACCCTCAGCACTCAGAACCACCAGAATGGAACGTGTGAATTGGACCAGGTCTCTTGAAAAATCCAGTTTTATCATATATATGTAGCCCAGTGAGAGGTCAAACGTGTTCTGTGGAATAAGAGACTTGTGTCGGGACAGCTGAACGATGGACCCATGTGTTCTAGATGATTCTTCCCTCTGGGAAGCCCAGGTCACAGAAGACAGCACAGCGGTCCCACACTTAAAACTGCAGAGTCTTTACGGTGTGCCTTTGCCTTTAAACAGGACAGGAAGTGACCTCCCCCCCTCCCTCCCCTGGTACTCATCAATGTGATGAGCTTTGAAGTCCAAACCAAAATGAAGGGGAGTGGGGGGGGGTCTTCATAGTTTTGCAAGAAAAAAAAAAAAAAAGGAAGGTTTCATTTGAAAGCAGAGGGGGAGAACTGCACAGACTAGAGTGAAAAACACCTGCATGGGTCCTTCCTGGAGGTAGCCTTGCAGAGACAGCCTGGTGAGGCGTCCACAGAGGTGCCTGCGATGTACCATACAGCGGCACCTTGACCGGCCGAGGGGCAAAGGTACGGCTATGTGGTGCCTGTCACCTGGGCCTCGCCGTCCTCCGAGGTACCTGGCAGAGGACAGGCCTTGTCAGAACATCTAACAGACACACAGACCTGTAGCTGACGTCCCCGCAAGGTAAAAGGTATCAGGTTCTTACCGGTCCCCACAATGTGGTAAATACAAACACACACACACGCGCACGATCCAACTGAGCAGGTGAGTTTCCCTAATAGATACTGATTCGCGGTGAGCGGTCAACCAGAATGAATAAAGCTAGTACCTTCATAAAGATCACAGAGGACAGTCACCGCTCACCAGCAGCATGGTAGATGCAGATATCAGGACAAAGGGAAAAGGAGCACGTTACCAGCAGATGGGGTGGTGCCAGAGGAGGGCCCGATCAGCACGTCGTCCTCCTCGCTGTCCTCCTCGTTGGACTGCGGCACCTGGGGCTCGGCGACCTCGGGGCGCGCCTCGCTCTCCTGCTCCGCCCGGCTGCGCAGTGCCAGGATGCGGTGGTGCAGGGCGGCCGACAGCTGCCCGGTGTCCTTGGAGCTCGCCTGCGGCGGCGACAGAGAGAGACGTGAAGACGGGAGGTCGGCCGCGGACGCGCGCAGCTGCGCGGGCGGCGAATGCACGCGGCCAGCAGGGGGGCGCACCGATATGAGGAAGACTTTGACTCCCTGGTCCTCGGTGTCCATAGCGGTGACGCGGATGCTCTTCTCGCTGGCTTTGTCCACCTGCATCTGGGGCCACAACTTGGTGTTGAGGATCAGACGCAGGCTCCCTTGCGTTCGCATCACTGTGGGTGGGGCGGGTGCTGTTAGGACCGCCCCCTTCCTCTGACCACACCCACCCCGATGAAAACATCCAGCCGGGGACGATGCCCATGCTATACGAACCCCGTACCCAGTCTGGACTGCAGCGTCCCATCCTCGGCGGACGCCATGTCATTCAGCCTCAGCAGGCCACGCCCCCTCTCCACCCACGACTGGGAGGTCTTGTCAAACACAAACAGCTTGCACTGTATCTATGGGAAACACGGCATTCGCTCGTGGCATTCCTCACGTCGATCACGCGCCCAGCCCCCAGCATGCCCCCCAGCATGGGCCCCAGCCTCCAGGCCTACCTGCAGGACGTTGCTCTCCGCTTCCTCCCCAGTGATGACCTCTACCTTCTCCAGCAGGCACCTCTTGGCGGTGGCCTTGGTGTAGGCAGCAGCCGAGGCCTCCAGGCTGCTCGCGGCACCCCCCCCGGCCGCGGAACCCCCGCCCCGCACCGGCGGCCGGCCCCCCCCCCCCCCCGGGCGGGACGCTCCACTCACCGTTTTCGGAAGCGGCCTCCTGCGTGGGGGGCTCGGATGCGGGGGGGGTCTCTTTGCCGTCCTCTGCCGCCGGATCGCTGCCTTTAGGGAGACTCTGAAAAGATGGATTGAGCACATTTCACCACATAGGCAGCGCCGGAATCACTGGACCAGACGGGACTAAGAACCGGCAACTGAAAGAGACCCGGCACTGACAGAAGCGGGTCTGAAACGACGCATTCCAGCCTCTGCTTTTCGGGGTGTAACACACACAGGCCTTACCAGGACTCTTTCAGACATATTCTGCCCAAAGACAAACTTGGCCCCCCCATCACAATCAGCCACAGAATCCTGGGAGCTGCAGAAAAAAAAAACAAAAAACAGAACAAGTAAGAGAAGCAGCCACTAGCGGGCAGCATGTAGACCACCTCACAGGCACCGGAGTTACCTGGGAGTGTTGATATACTGCAGAAAGTAATTAGTTGCCCCAGACTGAGAGTCTGACCCAGGAGGAGGCTGCTTGGGCTCGTCGACCTGAACACAGGGGCGGGTCAGAGGCAGGAGGATTGAGCAGGAGGTATGTAGCGCTGGGCCCATCTCCATGGCGACAGGCACGCTCACCTTGAGCCTCTCTTTGAGATTCTGCCCAAACACAAAGGAGGTCTCTATGGATGGCTTGTCCCCTCGATCCTCCGCTGCAGCGGTGCCCTGGCCACCAGAGGGGACAAGAGTAAGGCAGGGGACAAGCCAGGGTCTTTAAAGAAGCACCCCCCCCCCCCCGAACCTAACCCCCCAAGATGTGTCCAACACGCTTACGCTCACGGATTCGCATCCTGGGTACAGAATACCCACAGCACCGTCACACACTACACCGCCCACCCTCCCTCACCGGAGGCTTGGTTGTCTCCACGGCAACGTGCTCCGTGTCCCCAGAGTCGTTACAGGGAGCCCATCCATCTGCTTTCGGGTCTGAGGGATTGCTGAGACCATTGGTCCCGCTGCTGGAATCTGTACCTGACACACACAAAAAAAGCACACTGAGCCCAAGTGGGAGGGTGGAGGCCAAGGTGCAGAGCCTGGGGGCCCCGAGTGCGCGGGGGGGAGGCTCACCAGACACCGTGAAGCTCTTGGGTGGGGGCGGTTGGAGCAGGGCGGGCCGGAGCACGCTGCGGGGGGGCGCCTTGGGCTTCTGGCTGGGGACACCTGCAAGACAACCTGCTGATGGACTGAACTGGACAGCACAGCCCCACCCACACAGAGCCCCCCGCCCACACAGAGCCCCCCGCCCACCAGCACTCGGAGCCTGGCCGTGAATCAGCGTCGGCGGCTTCAACCGGAAACCAGCGGTCTTCTCCTCTGCAAACACACAGGAGTCAAAAAGGGGCCGCAAACCCCCACCCCGCCCCCCCAACCCAAAACAGCAGTGGCAAGACCGGGCCGAGCTGGGCCTCACCGGGTTCTGAGTCCGAGTTCCCGGTGGGCGATTGACAGAAGCTGGACGGCATGAAAACATTGTTCTTGGAGACTGCAGATCGGCAAAGAAGAGCGGCCAAGTTAGAGGGAACAGGGCAGGCATGACGGGAGCAAGAGGCCAAGAAGTCAGGAAGGAAGGAGGTACCTGAATGCGAGGGGGGGAACTGGGTTAAGGACGATGTCCTCTCCCTCTTCACTGGGGGGCAGTAGCCAGAGTCCTCTTTGTCAGAGTCTGGAGGTACAGAGGGGGTTATTCCAGCACTGGGATCGTGGCTCCTGGACGCATCTCGCCAGCCTAAGGCCTTCTCACCTTCACCATCCTCTGCGCTCGAGCCATCCGCAGATCTCTGCGAACGGCAACAGGAGAGAGGTTCAGAGCAGGGCAGCTGGACGCCACGGTGCCCCCCCAGCCCCTGGATGGCCCCAGCCTTACCTTCTGCGCTTTGTCTTTCTGGAACACGAACACAGGTGGGGCGAGAGCCGGTTTCTCTGAAAAGCAAGACATGCAGTGAGGGGGCTTGTCTGAGCGACAGCCAGGCTGCCACGGTGACAGACATGTGCCTGACGGTCGCTCATCACCTCCTCCCTGGAAGATGCTCCATGAAGCTGGGTTAACTTAAGCTAGAAGTCATGATTGTCCAATGGGAATGCTCCTTACCTAAACTCTTATTGGACGATCGTGACTTCTAGCTGAAGTTAACCTAGCTAACTCAGAAATCCTGTTTCGAGAAACATCCCCCTGACTAGATAGCAGATCCACCCAAACAGACCATTCTGAGCTCAGCAGCCAGAGAAACAAAAGATCAATGAGAGGGGTCATAAGGTATGACAGCCTTTGGATATGGGCGTCTTTAGTGTCACAGTATAAGGCCCCTAGAGGCTTGCAGACAATCCCATCACCTGGTAAATTCCCACATCATGCTCCCGCTGCTTAGTAAACACCATACACACAGGCAGCCTGAAGGGGGCGCTGACAGCTCCAACAGCAATGATGATGACAACCGTAGCTCGCTGTGACCTGGCCACCTACAGCTATAGGGGGCCCCGTTCCACACCAAAGGCCTCTCATCCCGTGAGGGGGAGTGTCAGAGTCACTGTGACTTTCCCCATCTATAATCCACATCCTCCATTTGTAACACCAGCTGATCCAAGCAACAAGCGCTGAGACCCACCCAGTCACCCTCATCCTACTGCTGAAACTCATCATGGTCACAGCATAAACAGTGCTAAACTGGAGAATGGTCTGGAGCCAGAGAGAGGGTCTCACTAACACCTATATGATATGACAAGCATGAAAATGGCACAAGGTAAATAACTGCTTTCCAGCAACGACACTAGTGCAGGGGTGGGGAACCTGTTCCATGGAGGGCCAGTGTGAGTAAAGGTTTTTGGGATGACCTCTCAGCCAATAACATAGGATTGGAGTTGAGAACCAGTTTTATTATTGGCTGATGGAGAGGCTATCTCAAAAACTCGCACCCACACCAGCCTTCCGTGGAACAGGTTCCCCACCACTCCCCTAGTGTATACAGGGACAGCGTGGGATAAATGGGCAAACACCAGCAACCTGCGGACACCTGTGACCGCAAAGCCGTCCCTCCGTCCGCATCATAGAGGTAACGTCTATAAAAACACCCGGGCTGATGGCGGACCTGGTTATCCCCATTCAACGGCAACCTTCGTTCGTTCGGGCTCCATCTATGTGCGCAGATGGACGCCAGGGGAAGAAAGGTCAGCTTTCTGTCCCTCAAACTGCAAGGCGCCACACTGACCGGCACAGACACGGTTCAGGCCCCCTCTGGCATGCAACGCTGCGGCGTTACAGCGTTTCTGTGCCGAGGCAGTGCGCCTGTATTACCGGTATCCCCCGCCGTCATTCTGTGCGACCTGTGCTTGGAAACCGTGGCTACCTCCAGAACCAGGCCCGCTCCCTGAAAGTACACACGGACAAATTCCACCCAAAGTCCACCGGCCTCCCCATGTCCACTTACTGCCTGCGACCCTGCGGGTCGGCTCAGGTCGGCCCGGCCTCCCGCCTTCCCCTCCGGAGAGATTAAAAAGGCCGGGGACTCGGTGGTGTCAGCCAGCCGGCCAGCCCTACGCTCCAGCAACTGACGGCCAGGCTGCCTCGCGGCCCACTGCGGCCCCGGACCAGGTCTCCTAATGGTTTTCCATAGCCACAGATCGCCGTTGGGCCGCCCCACACGCCACCACTCGGCTTTGTTTTCTTTCACAGCCCCGCCGCCCCTTACCTTCGTTCGCCAGGTCCGCCATTTTACTTCCTTGCTGACACCCAGAAGCCCCTGCGCGGCCGCTGCGCGTTATCTCCGGCTCTGCTGGTGGGCTGTTCGCGCGCCCGGGCGTGCAGCAAGCTAACTGCGTGGGCAGGGTTCGCTGCGGAGTTGTGCGCGCATGCGCAGACTTCTCATTAAACGCTGCACTGGTACCGTTATTGCGTAGATGACTCGAACCCAGCCAGTCATTCATTCAAATAAATCAATTTGTAAAACAAAATAGTAAATGAATGTACAATAAATTATTATTACATATTTATTTCACATTTTGAAATACAATATTATGATATTTAATATATTATAATATAATACAGTTTAATTTATTGAATTTAATATGTCTAAATAGCAATATTTTCACCCCCGGCAAAATCGCCTATGCTGTATTTTTCACATGTAATGTTTAGTTAAATTTTAAAAAGTACAGCAATTCCAAAATCTTATTGGATAAATTATATTGATATGTTAAAATTAATTTACAGAGGTGTTAGAAAATTCCGGGATGGCTTTTTTGTTAAAATGACATGTCAACACGTAGAACAAGCACAACACACACACATGTTTTTATAATTTTTATTTAAAAAATATATATAAATGATATAGTCATAGTTGAAATACAGAATTGAAACATAATAACTGAATACAATATATTTAACACAGCATTCTCATTTTAATGCATCATATTTCTGTCATTAGAGGCTTTCTCAAAATTTATTTTTGAACATATCGCACGACCCCACGGTTTGGGGAGGGTCAGCAATTAATTGGGAGCGATCGCGAAATGACATCCTGAATGTGGTCTTCGACACCCCCAACCCCTAGCTACAAATGTATTAATCCGTTAGTAAATTATGCGGGACACCATACCCCTTAACCCCCGGACATTTATCTTGGATTTCTCAATTAATGGAACGGCAGTTATGCTTAGATCCATGAATATTTGGTCAGTGACGCGGTGTTCATAATTCTGGTTCTGTACGTCACCACAGTGGATTTGAAATGACACACTGAGATGCAGCTGAAGTGCAGACGTTTGGCTTTGGTAGACTTACCTCCTGGAGAATGTTCTTCACTTGGCTGGATGCTTTTCCTTCATCATGTCTCTTCCACTAGATGGAGTGGCAGCGCAAGTCAGCGTGCACAGAAGAACATCTCACCTGGCATGCTGTGTGACATTTATGAGTTTGTTTCACGATCTTCTTACCTGGGAACTCATAAATCTACTTTGAAATCATTTTTGGCAAATACCTCTGAGGAATATCTCAATGTGATGTTTTCCATAATTAATTATAAGAAAGAAACCATCATGCCTTGTCAAACATTCTGTTTTTCAAAAATCTGATGCTGGGAAGAAAATGGTGTCTGAAATATCAGAGGTAACAGAATCCAGATGGGAATTAACAGGACCTTAACTGTTAAATGGAAACAGAATGGAAAAGCATATGGGCAAATGCTTGATCGACAGCCTTAAATTAAGCTTCACAGGGTCAAAACGGTTCTGAGAAATATGTATACAACACTGAATTTCATCACCTTCTCACAACATGAGACCCACATGTCATATTCTACTCGCATTCATCATAATCTATTCTCATTCATCAGCTCTATCAGAACTAGCAGGATGACTGACCCATCAAACGGCACGAACAAAGCAACAGAGGCACCTGTGTGTTTAAGCACCCTGCTGTTAAATGGTCATATCCTTTGCTGGTTTATGGTTACTGTCACATTTCCAGGAGCAATATATACCGCGATATATTTCCTGGGTGGTTTTTAAATTAGCTTTTGCTAAAATGCAGATTTTTGCTGCGATGTTACACTTCTGGCGGCGCCGCGAGGTCGTTGACAGGGTGAACACTTCCCGCTTCTGTGAATGCTGCTCTGTCTCTGAGAGCCCGAACCCCGAGGCAATCTCAGCTCCTGGAGCTGTGGGCTGTCCCATGTCCCAGCGAGACACGCTTTATTGCTTTTCTTTGGGGCATGTCAGGGATCCTCCGGTGAAAAAGAAGAATGGAGACAGAATGGAGAAAAGCAAACAAACAAGAAGTTTCTCAGTCCTAAGCATCCTCGATTCCCTTCCAGTTCCCCCCCATCTCCCAGCTATTAAATGACACGACACAGAGTCTCTCCCAGACGCAAAAACAGGAGAGCGAAGGGTATCCTGGATGGAGCTCCGTCTGAGCAGTACACTGTAATGAGGTGGGGCTCCTTCCCAGTATCCCAAAATGTAGGACCAAGCTCTGTCATGGGTCATGGGGTGAATTATTATTTTTGACTTTCAGTACCTAGCAGGTCTATGGGGGGAGTATGGGATCAAAATCTACCCTTAATGCATTTCACCAACCAACTCAGTAGATTGTGTCGCCTGGGACAGGAACACATTTTTTTTTGGGGGGGGGGGGGTGCATCCAGGTGTTCTAGAGTGGCAGGAAGATCAGTCACGACACCTAAAAGATCCATGAGAGATAGCAACTTCTAACATTTATCAAAATCTGTATAAGATGTTCCCTGAGAACCTGAGAAGGCTTTTCCGAGTTAGAGATTTCCTGGAGTCTTCATTGCAGGCATGTCGTAGCAGAGCCGTGTGAGAGAAAGCCAAGCGGTATGAGGGTCACTACTCTGGCTCTCCGGCAGACACAAGATTAATGAGGATCTTCATGATGTCAAAAAGACGGTAACAAATCATCTTTTTTTTTCAAAACTGAAACTGGATCTTTGTTTTGTGTAATGACTATCACACTTAACTCCCACACTTAACTAAAAAAACGAAAATAGACACATTTTTTTATGTCGATTCACCCAGTTATTCAAAAACAGCAAGAGAGGGAAGATTCGATTCGGATCCTGACGTTAAATGACCGCATGCACGCATACGTAGCTGTGGTGGGGCGGGCCGTGGCAATAGCTGAGCGCTCATAAACCCAGGGCACTCTGCAAGGGGCAGACCAGCGACAGGCAGCAGAGGAGGTGCAGCGACACCCCCGACTTTACACTCCAGTAAGTAGCTCAGGAATGGGGGCCCCAGTCTTAATGGGGTGTCCCTCTCCCGCTTGTGACCCCTCCTCCCAAGTGCGTGCGGAGCAGCTTAACAACCTGCGGTCAACATTCAATGGGACACCACCCGCTCGCCGAAGGTGCACGTGCCGGGGGCCGGGGTGGGGGGGGACCAATGGTTAAACCGCCCGTTTCTCTCCGTAGCCACGACACCCCGTCGGCCGACCAAGAGATGCGCTTCAGCACCCTGTTCTTCATCCTCCTCCTCACCTTCCTCTACCTCACGCTCGCCCAAGGTAAGACCCTCTCAAGTCCTTGACCCAAAGGCTGGGTGGGAAAACGAAGTAAGTGTGTGGGGTTAAATGCATGGCACACACAAAGATAATAAGGTAATACTCCAGTAACAATTTTGAATACCCGAGTTAAAAGCTGCGTTTACACTGGAGTGACACTTCAGATAACAGTGTAGATTTGGGTACAGACGATGGGGTCGAGATCCTACCAATATTGTGGGGGCACTGTGTGTGTTTAG
>JABFEB020000043.1:14141397-14152282 GCA_019775895.2 Stomatorhinus ivindoensis
CCCCCCCCCCCCCGCGCAGCACCTGACACCTGTACGAGACTGTCCCCAGGTGGGAATTCGCATGAGAGGCAAGCGTATCCAGGGGGCGCTTCACCATGAGATTCTGAACCATAACCGGCACAACCAGTAACTGAGTGACCTTTAAGCCGCTCATCACGCCGTTTGCTTTAATTAACACCTCAGAGCCGGGGGCGGGTAGCTCAGCTGGAGGGGCTTCAGGCAGCAGGTGTGATTGAGAGAGACACGCGGCAGCAGGCGAACAGAGCGAAATTACAACGGGGGAAGCTTTGTGACACAAACTGATAAGGGGCGTCTTCCAGGGTTCCTACGGTGATTTGAGGTGGCTGAACAGTGAGTCAACCTGATAGCCTCAGTCAGTCAGACCTGAACCTCCTCCTCAGGGGCGCCCCCTGCAGTTGCGTGTCTGCACCGTGGGAGCTTAAAAGGGCACATCTGGTGGCATCGCTGCAGTGCCCACTACCCACCTGGGGGGGGGAGAAGCGTGGCGGTGCGGTGGCCGGGCGCCTCCCCCCCTCTACCTGGCAGGTCTGCTCCCAGGAGGGCGGCGACTTTCCTCGAGGTACAGCGGGGGCCTGGGAGAGGAGTAGCGTGAGGAGAAGCGTGAGGAGAAGCGTGAAGGCCGCGGAAGCTCCCTGCGGTCGGACTAACCCACACTTCCTGTCTCCGCGGCTCCACGTTCGTTACATTGAAACCAATCTGGACAGCTGAGGTGCAGCCCAGTGATATCAAAGCGCAAATCTCAGGGGGGTCGGGGGACCGCTGTGAAGTGGGGGGATGCACTCAGAGTGAAAAAACAAGCTCAGTGGAGCAGCTCCGCTAACACGCGCGGCCAAACCCCCTCCCCAGCCACCGCCCCGGATTCTCTCCATATTCTGGCACCTTCCATCCACCACCTGACCACCGAGTGGCGTAAACAAAACCTCAGAATTAGTAAAAGGGCGTTAGAAACCGAGGGAACGTTGGCCCTGCCCTGCACACGGCGCCAAACTGATATCACCGTAGGGTTCTGCCGTTGCCAGTCCGTCTTCACGCCCTTATAAGGCACTCCTGTCCCGGGACTGGAGGGGGAGGAGCCTCAGGGCGAGAGAGTAAACGGCATGTGATCCTCAAGGAGCTGAGAACACGACAGGTGCCTCCGGGACCCTGAGGAATAGGACCTCACGCCATCCACCGAAGATGGATGGATGGATGGATGGATGGATGGATGGATAGAGACTATGCTACTGATTTTGGTGTGTAGACTGAGAGTGTATGTACATACCTCAGCATAGAGATGCATTCCTATAACCTTCCCCTTCACTCCACATGGCCGCCCCAGGGCAGGACACGAGGGGGGGGGGCGACACAGGTCAGACCGCTGTCTTGGTTTATGTTGCACCATGATGTGCTACAAAGCGGCCGTGACTGATGCTGTCACTGCTAAGAAGGCCGTCACCCGTCACCCAGTCACCCTGTCACCCTGTCACCCCATCACCCTGTCACTCCGTCACCCTGGGCGGCACCGACACGGCTGCAAACAGACAGACTGGCAGGGGGCCCAGGGAGGGGGGTGCGGCACATGTCAGCGTGTCACCATACCTGAAGCGGCCCCCTCCCGGACACAAGGCCCCCAGCACGTTTCAGATGTTTCAGACACGGTCCATCCAGGCAGCCAAAGGTCGTGCCGAGGCCTCGCTTTCGAACGTCAGCCGGGCCGTCAGGAAACCCTAATAGCCCAAACCCGTCAAAGCCTTTCACTCTCCTCACACGCGAGAGCTCCGGGGAGCGAGGCCGGCCGGGTACGCTGTCGCCCAGCAGGCACGCACAGCGCGTTTGCAGGCGTCAGTGCGACACACCTGTTCACATTCTCAACAATCTGCCACAATTCCCAGAGCTCAGGACGCCGTCGTGAGCGGAGAGCCATTCCGGGCTGGCGGCTGCTGCTTCCGGGCGACACTAAAACGTGTCTCATGCAGAACAGCATGCAGCAAAATGTCTTGGTGTCGGTGGGACGCAGTTAGGGGGGGGTTAGGGCTGTAGGACCTGAGGTTCACACTTCTGTCAGCGCACTCAGTCCACACTCACGAGGAACCCATCCAGCTGTAAGCGTATGTGTGCTGTGGCCAGTCTGAGACAATTGGCGTCCCGACTTGTTTCCTCAGACCCCCACTCTCCCTCTTTCTCTTTCCCTTATCCCATGTTTCTGCCATTTTTTCCCCCACTGGCTGAGGGGGGGAGGGGGGGGGGGTGAGCGCTATCACTGTGCAGGAAAGCCAGTTATGTCGGCTTCCTGACAGGATGGCTGTAGTGTGCCACGGAGAGGGGGCTTAAAATAACCGCCGTATAAAAGGGCCGCACAGAGGTCCCCCATCCCTCAGAAGGCCAGTGCCGGAGTCACGGGAGCAGAGGGAGCGCCGCGATGCTCAAGCACAGACTCGCTGTGACTCCCTCTGACCAGTAAATCCAAGTATATGTCACCACAGTCCACCAGACAGCGATGTGCCGGTTCAGTGTGTCGCCCATCCGGACGTGATACGGTTCTGAAGCACAGATTTCATGACTTTGCCTGCAGAATGCTCTAACCCATTTCTGAGTTATAAATCTCCCAAATTTCATACTTTTTCAGCTGCAATCTGGTAGGAAATTTGTAAAGCAGGTGTGTCCTTCAAGCTTACCTATCTCCAGGCCTCTCCCCCCTGAAACAGACCTGAAACATAACAGTTAAAAGTTTGCCCCATTTCAAAACCACATAAAAGTCTTGCAGATAGCGGCGCGTACTTCGTGTTTAACTAGATCGCCATGGTAACACGGCGGCTTACAACGCCGAAACTAACACTGTCGTTGCTGCAGATCTATATGGGGTTAATGCCTTTATGGGGCTATTAATCTTTGACCTAAATCACTTCTGGTGTATTTTCAGGTGGAGTGTAGATGGCAGCTAGCTCCGAGCAGCGGGTGAAGGCCGCAGTGACGTCACAACACAGGGCCACCAGGTCACAGAAGACCTGCAAATCCACGAGATGCTTTTGCTGGAAACCATGGACTTCCAAACCACCTTAGTCTAACCATAACCCTAAAGATATAACCCTGATATCAGCCAAGACTTCAAAAAGCTGGGTACAGGGTCATTCAGACGGGGCGGGGGGGTTGTGGGTCATATGTTCGCCCCCTATAGGCTGGTCACGTGGCTGCAAGGACGCTCGTCCCGTGAGACACAGGAATCCCATGCCATACAGTGTCACCGGTACAGATGGGGTCACGCCCTGCACGCTCACACCCCTCATCTTTACACTTGAATGAAACTGCCCTGAGACTCCAACACTGATTTTAATGTTTTATTCACTGGAAGCCGCCTTTATTCACTTAACACGGGACAGAACAAAGAGTAACATAACTCCACGTTGCGTAAAACCCTTTCCAACAGCCGCAGTTGGCACTTAACATTAATTTCTTTGTTTTTAAAATTATTGCAATAGTACGGTAGATTGCCAAACTGCCCGGCAAAGTGTTGTGTAATCCCTTTGACACATGGAAAAAGACACCGTTCTCACAGCTAATGCTTCTGGGGAACAGCGGATCAGCAGAATCGGACCTTACTGTAAACCTGACACAGGGCCAAGGTGCACGCTTTTAGCTACTGACGAGTTTCCCCAAACCCCAGATCCCAGGCCGCTTGAAGCCTGCAGGGACCGGCTCGGAATTCCAGATGACCGGCTGATAACCAGCTCTTCCTAAAAGACACCCCCCCCCCCCCACCCCCGGGAAGCTGCTGTCCAATCTGCCACTGCCATTATCCAGGATGCGTGACACACAATGGAGACAGAGTATAAACCTGGGAAAGAGTGAAAGATCTGTGTAAATACTGTGATCTGCACGTGAATAAAATTCTACGTTGGGCTCTGGACAAGATGAAATCCTAAAGATTTCAGAGATCAGTATTAAGATTAAGCAGCCAATTAAGCAGTATTCAAACAGCATCCAGTACATTTTATGGTTTTCTGTCTAAGGCGCTGCGGGGTTCATGCGTGGCCCTGATACCAGCCGCACAGACGGGACAGCAACAGCCAGGCTGTGCAGAGGCACCGTTAGCGAAGCTGCGCATGTCCTCCTGTAGAACTCAATGCCCAAAGTCAGGGGCCAGGAGCCATCCAGAGACACACTGTGAGAAGCGGTTATCAAGTGCTAGGTCACAACAGCTTTGTATTAAATATCCTCAAAAAATCATGCTCAGAATAGACTAGCATTTGGCCTGCTGTTTTCAATTGATTTCAACTTGAAAGGTGCAGCATTACAATACCTAACTGCTTTGCTCAACAGGAAAAGATGTACGAGATGTACAGATAATCCACTATTTTTTAAATGATGAAATCATGTATCTCCTTTCACGTCTTGTTTGCAAACACTTCATTTTGGCCACTTCTGTTTTTCGGCATAGGCTACTTTGTACCGCCGCAAAACAGCACCAACTAGCGTTAGTAAATGTATGCGGGTTAATTTCGCTCTTTACTTATGAGTGTACGGATACGCGCAAAGACGCGCCGCGTCCCGCAGCTCAGCGCCTCACTGAAAACCACCGAAAGAGGCACGTCAACGAAACTCTCTAATGGGCCCGATACCGTATAAAATATCCGCCTAATTTCCATCTCAATGGATCATGGAAATAAACCCCAGCGCATAATGAGCCGACGTTAAGAGATTATTTAAAACTCCGAAATGTCTCCTGGTACCACTGCAGAGGGGATAGACTGATTCATAATAAAGACGACGGAGCTATATGGGCTATATGCAGGTCTACATAATTGGCTTCCTTGATGTTTAGATAAGTTTCACAGAAATATTTGATTAGATGTTAAGTTTTTCTGACTAACTGCGCTATGCATAAATCACGGCGTTTGGCACAAGTACAGCTGGGAGGCAATTAAATTGGAGCAAATCCAAGTTACAATGTAAAAGTACTACAAAGATAACCGTTGCCGTGACTAGAAATCGACCCCCCCCCCCCCCCCGATGTTAGGACGAAACCTAACAAATTCTTGCAACAGTCAGAAAAACACTCGCTTTACACGCAAGTTATTTAATCCGTTTCCACGCCTTGCAACCTGTCGATAGCATAACCGTTTTAAGTTCACGATTCTTTAACAGCAATGCTTTCTAAAGATTTGTTTCTGGACTTCGTTTCGAGTTCATTTGACTACTGTAATTCTCCTGAGGAGTGGGGCTGAGTTTAGGCGTCATCCGCTGTTACACTAGTTCAGCTGGAGTCGCTCCAACCCTGACCGTGCCCCCCCGTCTGTATCTGCGCATGTGTCGCTTCAAAGCATCGTCAAACTGCGCTCCCGGTTTAAAAGGCACGCTAGTTTCGGCTTGAAGGGAGACTCGTACTGTGGCCCGAGGCGTAGGCGGTGGTTTCAACATTGAGCTGAAGCGACCGATCGAGACGCATCTCAGCCGATTTTCGCAGCGCTGCTTGCGATTTGCCCTTTTATACCTCAGCTATATTTAGGAACAGACCTCGCCACGCTCATCCTGAACGCGCTTCCTCCGCACTACTCAATTGGTCCAGCGTTTCAGCAGCAATATTTATAAGGTAGGAGGCCCACCAGGAGTTAGAAAAACTTTCATAAGAGGCGAGGATCATTACTGCATCTGGAGTCGGGCAACGTGGATAAGGAGCGCACGAGCCAGTGCGTGTTTATAGGAAGCATCGGTTTTTGTCTTGGAGAAAGTCTGGATATGGCTTTAAGCGGGGCGATGTTGCCGTCGATTTCAACGTTTGCGTACCAGAAGGATAAAGCTTGGGAAGACGTAAGTATCGATCTAACCTAAACCGGTGCTGGGGTGTGGGGCTGCAGCCTATGAAAGGAGGGGGGGGGGTCTTTCTACTTAACATCACTTAAGTAATTGGGCTGTGCAGTTATTATTTTTTGCACCAAGTGCCATTTATATTGGTGTGTATGTAGTGCAAAGGCCAATGCGTCTCTTCTTGCAGAGGTGGAACTGCGACATGAGTAAATCCGGCATCCCAGCGCTGGACGGGTCACAAACCGCGGATAACTTCTTTATCAGAAAAGACGAAGAGGACCTGAGCAATTACCTGGATTTGGACTTTATCCTCACCAACACGGCGGCCCCGGACAACTTGTCGACACTTGCGACCGGCGCTGAATACCCGGTGCTTTCGGAGGCTGGCAGCCTGTACCAGCCCGGTACGGTGCAGGGTCAGTACACCGTGCCCGAACCCAGCGGCCCCCCTCCGCCCTACTCTTCCACCCTCATGGAGGAACTTATGAGATCCGATGCTGGCAGCGGTTACTGCGTGTCAAACGGCTCTGTAGTCCAGGGCAGGTTTTACATCAACCACCACGCCTTCCCGAGGCAGGACTTTGACGGACTGAAAGTGGAGCCTCCGATGGAGGACTACGGGCCAGTGATGGGCATGGTGCCTCAGACCTGCTCCAAGATCAAACAGGAGGGCAGCAATGCTTGCAGCATGTCGGTGGAGCAACCCAGGCTGGCCAACTCGCCACAGACTGCCGGTAGTATAACCCCTCCGCTCAGCCCGGACGACCACATGAGCTCTAGGTGTCAGAACCATATGCGGAGCACCATGGGCTTCCCTCAGAGCTACCACGCAACCGCGGGATTCCCCCACGCGCACCCGCAGCCTCCGCATCCGATGCCGCTCGCCTTCCAGAGTGCGCAGCAGTTCGGCTTGTACGACGAGGGCCTCTGCGTGCAGTCAGCGGCTCCCAGAATGCTGCTCACTCCGCCGTCATCCCCGCTGGAGCTGATGGACCCGAAGCCGAAGAGGGGGCGCCGATCGTGGCCGAGGAAGCGGACCGCGGCTCACACCTGCACGTTCGCCGGCTGCGGGAAAACCTACACGAAGAGTTCACACTTGAAGGCGCATCACCGGACCCACACAGGTAAATAACCCATGCTGCATTTGAAATAGTGTTCAAATGGGCGATGTATATCATTCGTCCAATTAACGCACTGGTCCGTCGTGATCTGTAGGACGTAAACCTAAATGAGGGCTCTCTGATTGCAGGTGAGAAACCATACCACTGCAGCTGGGAGGGATGCGGCTGGAAGTTTGCCCGATCGGACGAGCTGACCCGCCACTTCCGCAAGCACACGGGCCACCGGCCCTTCCAGTGCCACCTGTGCGAGCGGGCATTCTCCCGATCCGACCACCTGGCCCTTCATATGAAGCGGCACATGTGAAGTGTCACTGCTCTGGAGACTGCGCAAGTCAGTCAGTGCCGGAAGATGCTGAATATCGAAGGACAATCGTTTCCAATTTATGGCTTTTTAAAGTAAATAAACGTGTGTATTTTTAAAAAAATATATATTGTAGCGGGTACTACGTTTAGAATACATCTTAAATACTGTAAATTTATTATATAGTGTTTGTTCTGGGGCAAACATCAAAGTAACAGGCTGGTCCTAATCTCTGTGGTAACTATTTAAGCAGACATCACCGTAGTGCCTTTCATATGATTAATGGTGTGTTAAGGGCTGAGGACCGATATGTCGACAAACTCCAGCAACTGCCTTTTTTCCTCCATGCGCTTTCATTCCGTGTTTCCCGTTTGTATATCCTGGAAGCCGAAGACACCATACAGGGCTTACCGTTGGTAAAGATGTATTGACACCTGCCTGTATTAAGTCCCAATTTACACTATCGGAGCAGGAATATATGACTTGTAAAATATTTTTTTAATTGCTGAAATGATGTGTACATACTTTGGATACTGTATATAGTGTATTTATTGTAAATATTAAACAATTGACACAGGGTGAACTTGCAATGTGTGGTTTTTTTCCCACTATCTGACAAAGACCTTTCCCAGAAGAGGTGCGGGATCGTCCGTGCGAACTGCGTCGTGGTCTCGTTATGCTATGAAACCCCAGACCATGAAAGCGCCTTTAAGATGCTCACCCCCCACCCCGGGTCCTCGTTATAAAGTACGCTCCGATGTATCCCAGCTGTGCGAGCGGTGCTGCCAGTTGCCCGCGACCGCAGCCTATAAATACAAACATTACATTTACATAATTACAGAGGCCACTTTTAGAACCGTCTGGACCCGGGGTTACGGCGATCTCCAGCGAAGGAGCCGGGCTTCGGGGATGGCGCACGCACGGATGAAAGGAATCGAGACTTTTACTGGGTTACAAGAAAGAGGCTTCTAAAAATGTATCTACGCCGCGTATTGCTTCATGAGAACTATCGTCCTTAATATTAACACTAAAGCCGGGAAACGAGTTCGGAAATAAGACCCTAAAACCGAACTTCGGTTAGAACCTTTCTAAGCAGGTAGAAAGGTTGCGCACCTTCAGTGCTACAACACAAACCTGTGCACTGATACGTTTAGCAACGCTTAAAATACCATTAAACTGTCTCAGCACATGGCTTTACGTTTAGACTTTTACGCTTTAAGGTTTAACGGCTCTCCCTAATCCCTTCAAAAGTAGCTCATCGGCGTACTGATTCCCATGAAAGCACCCCGGTCCACCAGCTCCGGCGCCTTGGGAATAAAACGCGTCCTCGGATGGACCGAGGGGATTCACCGCCTCACGGAGCAGCACGCCGCCAGAAAACAAGAAATACTTACACAAGCTGCTATTAATAGGCCATCCAGTCAAGTGGGAAAAATCAAACCTCACATTTCACTTTTTCCACCTCGCTTTTGCTTCTACAGTCGGTGAATTTGACTAACAGGTGTTGGGGGGCCGGACTGGGATGGATCAGAGCCCTCCTACAGCTTTGCTGGAGTTTGCCCGTGGTCCCGGAGCTCAGCGGGCGCAGACAGCGCCAAACACAAATAAACAAGTATAAACACGCAAATAATATATCGGTGCCAATCTTACGCAATGACCGGTCGGGGGGAAATTGTTGTCACTTCTTCTACTGACTTGACGTTTCTTGGTATTGTGGGGGATTTGGCAGAATTGCACTACTCTCTCGTGGAAGTTATTTATCGGAGATCTGCCTGTGGTGAATCGCTACACTCTTTAATTTGCCGTCCCTTCATACGTACCCGCAGAGCGAGCCCGTCGAGACCCCCCCTCCCCGTCCGCACCACGAATCCGCCGCATTTCTTATACCGACTCTCCCCTTTCCCCAAAATCACAGCGGTCGGTTTAGCGTGGGGACTCTGCGTCAATAGTCAGCAATCCACAATATTAGATATAGGAATATTAATATAACGTGTTCAAGGGGACAAACGCACAATACAATGTCCCTCATAAATTGAGAGGGTGGGGGGTTATGGAGTGCAGTCGGCTTGGAGTTACATGAGATGATACCGGTCAGGTACTGTACACTAGTGCTCCATACCAAACCAGTACTTCAAGTGATAATGAATGAATGAATGGAATTCTAGCTCCTGGGTAAAGGGTCCCTTTCATCTTCACCTACTTACTGTCATTCAACACCTCAGTTTCAGCCAGTAATTGACCTTTGAGGACATGCATAACAACACTGCAATTTCACCCCCCCCCCCCTCCCCTCAAGGAAGTCATCTTCAGTCAGACCGGACCGCTGAGCCGTGGTCATCCCACTGGTCTCCCTGAGGGCAGGGAAACTAGAGTGACTAGTAAATGACCAGTAAGCAGAATAGCGCTCCGCTCAGCCGCCAGACATGACTCTACCCCTCTGACCCTGCTGAGCGTTCATTTCCCAAGTAGCCGCCCTGCTTTGGGATTCTCATTCCCAGCATTGCAGGAAAACCAGAGCCAGAACTCCCTCTGCTGGAGTGCGTATGTCATTTCATTTAGCTACCATAGCAAGTACTTTGTATAGCTGCTCTACCTCAGCAAGTACCCCATATAATTCAACATCAATATTCCGTTAGACTCCTCTATTACAGTGAGTACACTTTTGAAACTCTTCGACCACAGCGAGCACCCCATATACCTCCTCTACTGCAGCAAGTACCCGTGCCTCCTCTATTAGAGTACTTCCTCTACCACAGTGAGTACCCCATATACCTCCTCTACCTTAGCAAGTACCCGTGCCTCCTCTATTAGAGTACTTCCTCTACCACAGTGAGTACCCCATATACCTCCTCTACTGCAGCAAGTACCCAGTATGTATGTCAGTCTAGCATTTAGCTCTACTGGAATCACAACTCGCAGTTTCAGAGAGACACATCAAGATGTACAAATATTCAAGATGTAATAAGGCATTTGCTGAAAATTTTTTTTTTATTCCAGTTTCCTTTTCTAAACAAAACAGTTTCCCTTCATGGAGTTCAGGAGTCCAGCTCATTTGGAGTAATTAATAATTAATCAAAACCCATCAGATCACACCTAAGATTCAGCTGCATCTCAAGGATGCAAAGTGGGCGGTGTTCCTACAGCAGCAAGGAATTATGGGACATCACGGGGCCTAGTCCTTGCTGCCCAGATGCACAGCTAACAGGTAAATTTAACGTGTCCAGATGATCCAGTGGTTTAAGTGGCGAAAACTCACAGAGAAAAGACCTGAAAACATCCAGTGACGACCGTGTACATCTGAAGCAGCCTCTCCCATCACTTACATAAAAACACACCGAATTTGCAGTCTGACACCAGCCCCATGCACAAATCACACCTCTGACTTATCACAAACACATACAGCTTACCTCCAGTTTTACATGACTAATATTAAGAAACAAATCATTCTCTTAAATCCCAGTAAAAAATGTACCTCTTCTTCTAGTGCCCTATCATGATTTGCATTTTTAATTTTTGGACTAACATACCGTGCATCAGTTCTGCATAAACATCAAACTACATCCATATGATGAGTTGTGTAAACAGAAACACTACAGCGCTTGCATATTGCTACCAAACCCATGTGACGGGATCCCTGAAGAGGCTAGAGCATCCAACCCCC
>JABFEB020000043.1:14170742-14183104 GCA_019775895.2 Stomatorhinus ivindoensis
GGGGCAGAGAGGTGCGAGTGCAGGGTCACCTGAGGGGAAGTCGCTCTGCTGGTACTCGAAGCCGGGGGGCGGGTAGGGCGGAGGCTCAAAGTGGTGTCGGGGGGGCAAGTCGTCCTGCATAAAGCGGGGCGGGAAGCGGCCAAAGTCGTGGGGAGGTGGCGGCTGGTTGAAGGGTGGGGGCGGGCCTCGGAACGGTGGAGGCCGCTGCATCCGGAAGGGGGGCTCCCTCTGGCCCCACGGCGGACGCTCGGGCTGTCCGCTCCACGGCGCCTCCCTCTGGCCGCTCCACGTGGGCGGCGGCGGCGGCGGCTCCGGCTGGCCGGCCCAGGGGGCGTTTTCCCGCTGCTCACTCCAGGGGGCGTTCTCCCGTTGGCCGCCCCAGTTCGGGTTCCGCTGCTCGCTCCACGGCGCCTCGTGGCCAGCCCAGGGGGGGCACGGAGGTGGGGGCTGTGTGGGGTCGAAGGGGGGCTGCAAGTTCAGGTCAGACGTCTGTATGAGTACAAGGCATTGTCGATCTGAGTGAGGATTTTATGACAGCTCCCCCTCGTAGCTCGTCACGGAATAAAGCCATAAGGTACGCCAGTCCGATTACAGCTGCCACCTACCGGCTGCTGCTGGGGCCAGGCGGACAGGTTGCGCTGGGGTTCGAACCAGCCGGGTTTGGGGGCGGGGATGGCGTCTCCGGGCTCACGGGGCGGGGCCGTCGCAGGCAGAGGGTTCCGGCCAACCTCGTAGTCCCCTTTCACCTCTCCTGCACGCAGCCCCAAGAATAAAACGCATTCTAGCCACGAACTAAATTCTAGACAGAACAGGTGCCACGGAGCAGGCTTACTCACATTTTACACAAAACATACACAAAACATACTCCATGGTCCGGGTTAAAATACAGCAGCGGGGCCTGCCAAATTACACATCCAAAACCACTGCACCACCTGAGGCATCTGCAGGGAGCCCCATCTGCTTCGTCGACACAGAAACCACGCGCTAAATCAAATAACTCCCTAAGCAGGCGTGCAGAAGTTGAAAGCGGCGACCCGATTCCTGTACCGTGCTGCGTAGTTGGGGCTGGGGCTTCCCTCTCCCCCACGGGTGCCTGCACCACGGGCGCCGGGACTGGGCTGGGCTGCGGCTGCTGTTGCGTGGGCGCTGGGGCCGGCGACTGTCTCAGGCTGGCCACCAGCTCCTGGTGCTGGGCCTGCAGGGCCTGAATCTGCTGCTGGAAGGCCGTCTGCACGGGCTGAACCACGGCCGCGTACTCTGTGATTAATGAGGCCTGCCAGGGGGGAATAGCCGAGCCCGGATCACACACACAGGCAGACTCAGCCAGCTGAGAGCAGATGCAGAACCATCTTACGTCAGACTGGGAAAGCGTGTTAAATATAGGCAGAGGCCACACATACACAGAGCCTCACCTGATACTGGCCCAGTCCCAGGGCAGGGCTCTGCAGCTGCTGGATGGTTGTCTCATCAAAGTAGCCATTCTTCTCCCAAAGCTGCAACAGCTGCAGGATTTAGAACGGAGAAGGCGAGTTTAGAGCACAAACGGAGCACTGACACACACCCAGACCCCAGCGGCGAGCAGCCAGAGGTGTACCCGAGCGATCTTCTGCTGTTTGTCCTCCTCCACGGCGAGGAAGCTGGTGCAGTAAATGGGCACGACCACCTTCTGCAGAGCCGCCAGCAGGTCTCTCTGTTGCTTCCTCTGACTGCAGCCAGAAGGGCAGATGCGACGTTGTTACTAAGTCTCTGGGGGGACTGATCTTCCCCCGCCCCCCCGAGACCCTTCCCGCCACTAACCAGTGATGCAGAACGTCATTGATGAGGTAAATCAGGTGCAGGCGCAGCTGGAAAGGGGCACCGCTGGCAGTCACGCGGTTGCGCAAGTGCCCGGCCATCAGCTCGCAGTGCTGCGGCGACTTGGCGTTGCCGAACATCCAGTTCTTACCAGCCTGCAGGGGGTGACAGAGGGTCATCAGACTGCAATAAAAGAGCCAGCGCCAACAGGGAACGGGAGACAGGGGACGGGGACGAGCAACGCACCGAGATAGCGTCCTTGGTGCAGGTGTCGATGATTGGCTGCAGCAGGCCATCAAACTCGGATATATCCAGTTGGGTCTCGTGCTGCAGCTTCTGGGTCTGCTGTTCCAGGGCCAGGGCTACGGCGGCTGTCACCTGCTCCTGGGCACCGGAGGCAATACAAGCCGTCAGTTCGGAGCTAGAGGCGTCCGTCTAAGTACCGTGAACGTCAGCCACCACTCACCTGTCTGAGGTTCTGCAGGTGCTGCTCCTGATGCTGCATGTTCCACTGGCTCTGCTGGATGAGCTCGTCTACAGGGGGCGTGGCCATGGGCGGGGCTGGGACAGGGGGCGGAGGCAGTGTGTTCATTGGGGGAGGGGCATCTGGGCCATCTTGCCCAGGCTGTTTACATAGCACTGTGGGGTGGAAGACAGTCAGACTGTCAGCATAGCTTCTAACTACCACCAAAAGAGGCCCTTGACACCCAGCTCCAGAAATGAGGGGGGGGAATAAATGCAACAGCCCACGGCGTCCTGCCCCAACACCCGACCCCCTACGTACGCTGCTGCTGCTCCACGGCCAGCTTGTACTTGTAGTAGCCAAAGAAGTCACCCCCAAACAGGAAGGAAAACTTGGGATTCTCCTTCTGCTTCTCCATAGTCATCTTCTCAAATTCAGGACCATTTCGGGCCACAAACTGGGCCAGCTTGTCAATCACATTCCTCAGCTCCTGATCTGAGGGAGAAAAAAAAAACAAGAACTTATATTAACATTAATAAAATAATCACACATGGCCCACAAGGCGTTTTCAGCCACTTAATATCACGTTTAAATAAATAACATCACTTAATGATCCAAACTGCATCCATCCCATACGAGTGAACAAAATGCATTCTAGAAACTGGTGGTACTGGCAATAAGCTAGGTATTATTAGCAGATCTATCACAACTTGAAATATTAAGGTAAAGGAATTATTTAATTTTAAATACTCATTTAAGTACCATCCAGGCCGGCCCCGATTTCTGACACGCTTATCGAACAGAATTTTAAAGGCGCTTTTTTTGATAGATCCCATTGCATACGTGCTAGTTGTTGTTGTTCTGCTTGATAGATAAACGGGGTTGCGGGTTAGGGTTAACTACACTAATGACTAGAGACTGTTAACTATGTTTAGCGGTGATAATCACTGGCGGGATGAAACGAAGCGGCGCTAACGGGAGGTTAGGCTTTAAAAGTACAGACGATAAAACCCTAGAAACTGGACCCCTGTCAGACTGAGCGGTTTATTTTTGAGGAGACTCGTTTCTTAACGCACCCCAGATGGTTAGCCTGCTTGAATTTAATACAACCTGTTAGCTAAACGGCTAACGCTCGCCATTATGCGGCATTAGCAGACCGTCAGTACCGACCTTCGGGAGGCGTCGCCATCTCCAGCGCCCAAACGGAGCTCCGCTTCGGCCGTGCACTTCGTGAAAACACCGCGGACTTTCGGAGTTGAGCCGCCTGTTGAACTAGGAGAAGGCAAATTTACCTTGGCGACGACACGGAGGGAAGCTACACTTACATGCTACACATGCTATGTGTTAGCCGAATGCTAAGCGTGGCTAAGGTCGCGCTGGCGCGTCGCGGCGCCCCCTGTTGGATTGGAGGACACATAGGCGCCCTCTGGTAATTACAGTAAGGTATGAAAGTTTTGGGTGTAAATAAATAACGAAAAAGACTGTGTAGAAGCATATAGCATTTGATTCCTGGAAATGGAGTTTTGAATTAGGATATTGCTCGAGATTTTTTTCTTTTTTCTTTCTGTGTGTTTGTGACCCAATCAGCTGACGTTTCGTTCCTTCCCCTTATTACGCCCACCATTAAAGGCCTTCCTCTTCAGCTTGTTAACTCAAGCCGGGGCTCCGCTAGGATTATTGAGGGGGGACGTGGGTAACAAAAATATTTTAGAATTAGAGCATAATTAGAAATCCATTTCCTCACTTTATATGAAGGACTTAATCAACGTATATGGTTTTTCTAGCTTAGAGTGAAGGTAGAGAGCACATTTAGACTTTTACATGATTCACACACATTTTATATTCCACATGTGCAAGAGTCCCTGTTAAGTGTGTTTCTCTAGGAATTCTGGGACAGGGTTATGCAGGCTTGTCAACTCTGGTGAGCTGGCTGGCATGAGATTTTAACTTTGAGACAAGTCTGCACACATATTTACACGTATGTAACAGTGTTATTACCCTGAATAGTCTTCGATCTTTGCATACCACTCCAACGCTTTTGATGTAGCTAATGTTAGATTTATAATGGAATAATACAGATTAACCGCAAGATTTCTTGCGAGTGTGAAACTGTGAGTGTGAAACCAAGATGTGTGAGAGTTGGCAACCCTGGGGCTAATACGGGGTTGTGCTTTGTCTCCCATATACAAATAACAATCGATTCTTCTGCCTCTCGTCTCATCTCGCCCCCTACAGTCCATCTGCTGATGCAGCACCTACACAGAGGTGATGTGGACCCGGACGACTCCAAGCAAAACCGGAGGAGTGTCCTTCTGAGTTCCTGTCCACATGTGTACCTGTCAATCACACTCTCTCAAAATATCTAATAAAGGAATTTTGTTGCCATGCCTTCAGGTGCCCGAACCCACAACCCGATCCTGCCCCTCCTCCCCAACTGGAAAGGGGTGCTGTTAAAGACCGGACCTGCTTGCTGTGGGGAGTTGACCTGAAAGGCACTCGGGGAATCCCAGGACTACTGTCAGTCAAACGCTTTAGGGTTTGGGGCTAATCTCGTCTTGGCAGGGTTAAGATGTGAGCGCTTCCACCCAAATTAGCAGTCGGCAGACGGGCCGACCTCCTGTTGAGGTGCCTTTGGGGACTGTTTGGCAGATCAGAGGGACAGCAAATCTACGGTAATGTATTTTTAAAAATTTGTACGTTTAGTAAAATACACTGTGGAACATGACCCCACCCCCAAAACCACTGTGATTACTGCAATAATAACTCATCTTTGGTCCCACCTGGTCTTGGCCAAGAGGGGGGGGGGGTAAAATCTTTTAAGATGCATTATTCTGATTGTCAGTGTCCCTCGCTGAAGATGACGATGACCACAGTTCTTCATTAAAGCCACTTCCGATTAAAGGTGACGTGAATAATTCAGGTGACACGTCTTTGCACGTGCAAATGTAGTAAAAGCAGTTATGTATGTACAGTTTGTGCAAAAGTCTTGGGCAGTGAAAATGATGTTTGAATGATGTTCATCTTGGTGAAAACTGTCAAACTTACCAGCTTAGCCGTTTCAGAAACTTCCACTTATGTCTCCCCAGCATTTGCAGTAACCATGCAAGACACTCGTGTATCTTTTGATTGGACCAATTGGCGAATCAATACCACACTGAGATATTTAGGTAATTAATTAAGTGAGCTGGTGGTGAAATTAAATAAATAAATGGGATAGCTGGGGTCCCCCTGAGGAGAGGTTTTGGGATCTTCTAATATTGTGCTTTTTTCTGAACAAATACGCATTTACTACCCAGATACATATCATTAGATATTATCTTTAACTGCCTAAAACTTTTGCATAGTACTGTATGTTTTTTAAATAACCACATTGTAAATCTGCGCATGTATGGGAGCAGCACCCCCCTCAAAGGTGGTGTACACCTCATTTGGACAAAATTAAAAAGGTTAATCTTATAAAGGAAATGTATCCTGTTATTAATAAGTGCATGCTTAATATGCTTATATGTAACCCATTTAGTCTGTGATTTGTAATATAAAATGTACGTTTTACCTGTCAAGTGTGTTGCCTTTTGATAATCAAAAGCAAAAGGAAGGTGATGAGAAAGTGCAAACGTTACCTTCACACACGAAGAGTGTCGGAATAGTCAGTAGAAATTAAAAATTCAAAACAACCAGGAAAAATTCTGAAAAGATTCTGAATGAGCTACCAGGCTGAAGCAGGAAAAGCCTTATAAGTGTTTGTTTGTGCATTAGGGGCCCCTCCATTTTAGGGGGCCCTCCGTTTTCGGGAGACGTCTGGTGACTGACTGACTGTGATCCCCGATGACCAAAGTATTGATTGATAAAGAAGCAGAACCTCACAGGTTTATCACTCATGTCTTTTAACTTCCACAATATGTTTATATTTAAACAGAACAAGTCTTGCAAAATACACTGAAAAATACTCATTTAAAATCTCCAGTCACCCAAAAAAGCCGAAACGAGTAGATGTAGAAAAACGTGTTCTAAACAAACATCCTGGTTAGAAGTGACTTGTGTCACCAAACACACAACCGACTCAGTGTCACTCATCTACAACTGTGTGACGAGCTGGAAATGGCACGATCAGCCCGTAAACGTGCCTGGTTCCACCATGGAGACATTCGCGGCTGGTTTGGACTCCGAGGGTCACATGGGCTGCCAGCTCCTGTCCATCGACTGGATGTGCTCTAGGGCCTTGATCCGCAGCGAGGCGACGCTGGAGCTCCACTGCTCTGCGTCCTCTAGGGGGAGCCTGTCTCCGAAGGCCCCAGCACACTGGTAAGGGGGCGGAGCCCCGGCCTGCAGGCCCTGCCCCATAGTTTGTGGGGGGCTGCCCAGGAATCCGTGAGTGGGGTGGGTCAGCTGTAGGTCCTGGGGATGGCCCACCATCCCGGGAATGGTGTGTATCGTGGACCCCCCCGAAAGGGGCGAACTCAGCCAGGGGTCCATGGGCAGGGAGGCAGGGGCCATGGGGGGGCGGCTGAAGGACAGCACCGGCGTGTCGGCCAGCTTCACCGCGCCGGCGTCCATCTTCTCTTGACGCCTCCACTTGGCTCGTCGGTTCTGGAACCACACCTGGGAAAAAGAGGTGGCACCACGTCACCCCCTGCTGGTGAGACGGGAAACTACACCCGCTGAGTAAAAGCGTGTCCTTGGCTTTGCCCAGGTGCCGGTCCCGTATCTGCACCCCCGTCCCCCGGCCCACCTTCATCTGTCTTGTCAAGGTTCACTCAAAGAACCGTGTCCACTGCAAACTCACTCTGAATTCCCCGGCCCTGATCCCCATAAGGAGACAGGAGTTCTTGGTTCTTGGCAAACTGGCAAAGGCCTGCTGGTCCGTGCCGGAGACCCACCTGCACGCGCACCTCCGGCAGGCTGACCTTCATGGCCAGCTCCTCACGGCTGTAGACGTCCGGGTAGTGGGACCTCTCGAAGGCCCGCTCCAGCTCGTGCAGCTGGTAGGTGCTGAAGGTGGTGCGGTTCCTCCGGTGCTTCTTTTTGGGCTTCTCATCCTCCGCCAGTCCCGGGGACTTCCTGCCGCCCGCCTCCTCACCGCCCGTCTCGGTCACAGCCTTGCTGGGGAACAGTCCTCCATCTGGGGGGCGCGATCAGAGGCAAGGAGATCACGGGGTCATAACGGAGGTGGCATGAAACCAAGCAGTGAAGTCTAGAAGGATCTGCCGACGTATCATGCAGAGCTATGAACGTTTATAAAGACCCAACAGCGGCGGTGTTTATCAGCACTCAAACCACACATTTTTGTTTGGGCCCCCCCTGCTGGTCACAATAGTCACTACATTAAATATTAAATAATACTTTACTCATTTTCTCAAGTGATGCTGAAGCAGCCCGTTCTGCTGACCAGCAGATATTCGGACTTGATAGCTATTTAATCTAATAACTTCATAACTTAATGAGCCAACTCAGACATAATGAAGTCTGGGGCCCGATGCGTCTCTGCTGACTGCAGGATGTCTTTAAAAGCGTCTGCTTCTCAGTCAGACACCAGCTGAAGCCGAACACAGAGCCTGACAAATAACCATGGCAAAGTTGTAGGTCCATCCTCAGACCAAGGGCCTTTTCCCAGCTAATCCAGTAAGCTGACAGTACCAGCCTGACTGGATCCAGGGGACTCACCCGTCTGATTAACGAGACAGTCTGACGCGTTGCTGTGACTTCTGTGACATCAGCACTAAGACAGAGGTCAGGCCGGGTCAGTGGCTATCCGCTAAGGGGCCAAGACACTCCAGGGAGCCTTGGACAGGCTGGCGCTTGGCTCTTTGTTTGAAAACATACTGGTCCTTTGGCAAGGGAACTGGGTCTATACAGCCATTTTCCTCCCAGTGCCAAAGAGCTTTGTGAGTAATACATGGGATTTCACTCTGAATACACCAAATGACTTAAAATCAATGACTACTGTAAGGATTTGAGTATTTATATGACTAAGTTATTTGTTTTAATGAATGATGTTTAAACACCTCAGCAGTTAGAATCTCATATCTGTTGCTCAGTAACTATGCCTGATCCCCCTTGGTACAATGGGCTAAATGCACTCAGCTTTCCTCCTCTAGGGTCCAATGGTTAGAGCCATTCTTGGGACTTGAACCAACAACCATCAGGTCAGACTTGTATCTTTAACCCCTATTACTCAGCTGGTCAATGTTTAAATCCACCCCCAGCAAACAGTCCAAAAGTCTCCTAGGATCAGGTTAATCGGCATTTCAGGATCACATTGGGGATTTGACCCTTTATCTTTGCTCTCATTGGTCCAGATTCTTAATCGGTACCCATGAGGGCATGAGGGCACGGTTGTACAAGGGCAAGGTTGTGTGCGTCAAAGAGACCAGAGGGTTATATTGGCTGGTTTTGATTATTGGGTTATAACCCCCCCACGACCAACCTTGCCCTCATTATTTTGCCCATGTTCCTCTGCTCATTTACCTTCTGATCAGTCTGTCCACAGCTCCTGTCTCACTGCTGTCACCTATACTTGTGAACCTCAGAAAGTTCTGTATAACCTGATACGAGCTCGGAAGCTATTTAAAACAGGAGAATGAGAGACTCACCGGGGAGAAACGGCTGTTCTGAGCTGCCGTCCAGCACGGGCAGGTGTTCATATGCGTGGAGGTGTCCCTGCTTCCCCGGACAAACTAAGCTCTCGCGCTCCACTTTGTGGAGTACGGTGGAGCTGGTCGGGTGGACAACTGAGTCCTGCTCTTTATTGAAGCCCAGGATGACATTGATGCTGTGGACGTGGCCGCCTCCAGCCAGCACCCCTCCTTTGGCCACCTCGTGGACGGCCTCCGGCGAGAGGTAGCTGTCATCCGCCACGCTCATGGTGTCCGGTGACAAAAACATGCAAATGATCGTCGGTATAGTTTATGTTCAGGCAGACACAGGGATCCTTGTGGAGGAACTGAAAGAAACAGACTATGTACTTCACAGTAGTGTCGGTTCCTTAATGGAAAGCACATTGAACTAGCATGTTAAATTAAATATAAAAGAGTACATAACATATCGTTTGTCTTTGCAATGGGCCCTTACGAAAACATTCTTCGTAATACAAGATTAGTGCTGCCATTACTGGCGTAATTTCTCATATATCTTGCATCGCAACGTGTGTAAATACAGTTGGTTTCCATACGGTAAATACATACCGGTCAACATCAGGTTGTCAAAAACAGTGGCAACAGACAAAATAAATTGACCAAATGCGGTAAATCGGGAGTTTATAGGGACAAGTATTAAGTGGGAGCACAGCGGGAGAGATGCGCGGAAATCGATAGTTTGGGGGGATTCCTCGTTTTTCGCTGCAACGGCAGATGGCATTAATGCAAATTTCAGTCTGATTTCCCAGGTTATCTAGACGAATTCCCCTTCGACTTCGGCCCGTGCCAATTTTCCAGCAAAACTTTTAGAATTTTTCAAAATAGTTTTAAAATACTGGAATATCTAGCTGGGCATTCCTGAATTGCTGCTATTTATCACACTGTACGTGCGTGAATATTCGTAGGTTTATCATTATTACAATAGCTACTGAAGAGACAAACGACGCCGAAAAAGGAAAATGCTTCTCAAACAATAACATATTTCAAGAATCTCATTTGTGAAATTACGGTGAAACAATAATATTTGTTTTCCTTTCAGCTTCCTGGGATGTGCCTTAATTCTATTTTTCATTTATTTCATTACTTTATTGAAAAAGATTTCCTTATTTTAATATAACAGTAAAATACCAGTCTAAATTTTCTCATTTTCTATTAAAAATGTATTACTGGATATAAAAACCTGGTAAGATCATTAAAGCCTCGTAATCTGACTGTTTGCACGGCTAATTGGTTAAATCCCTCTTCAAGTGACCAAACAGGATTGTTACTTCATTTCAACCACTCCAGCTGATTTTAATTTTAAGCTTTATTTTACAAAATGGAAAAAAAGAAAAATAAAGTTTAACTTAAGACTACTTTCATCCTGGTAAATTAATGGACGTTATAAGACTTCGTAATGTTACAACACCATCTACCAAACGCTTATCGTGGTCAGGCCGGCCTGCAGGCTATTCCGGCCGGCACGGAGCAAGTGGTTCATCGAAATCATAGCGCACATGCTACGGGCACTTCAGGACTGAATGCTGGGGGAGCGAAGTACCCGAGGTAAACTCGAGATACTGGGGGAGACCCAGAGGGAAGATGAAAGCCGATTCCACTAACGGAGAGGGAAGGTAGTAGTGCCTCAATGCCAGAAAAAAGTACCAATTTGTACCTAGGCCTCCTTAAGGGGCTGCACCCTCAAGGGTCTGCCAATTGTACCCTATAGCTGCTGGTAAATGTACCTTTTAAGGTACAGAAATGGACTCTGAGGAACTTCATCACTAATCGTTAAGATCAAATGGATACCTTCCAGTTCCGTTGCTCACTTTTGTTTCCACCTGCCTTGTTTGGTTCGTCGTTTTAATGATACATACAATAAAAATATTAGGGCTTTTAAATATTAAACTTTACACAAGCCTATATATTATTCATATATACGTATATAGGCTATGAATTGCAAACTATGCTGAATTATTTATCATTATTTCGATTGCTTAAATATTTTTCTTGGGCGATTTTTTTATTTGGTGACATTTATTAATAGTTTTCTTTCATTTAGGGAAAGCACATACTGGCTCTAGGGTACCACCGCTAATTTGCCAGTGAAAAAACAGGGTCACGCATCATAGAAACGGTCTGGAAATCCTAACACCTTCAACACAAATATTGTATCATTTCTGCACCGGATTCAATAGGATTTAATTTTAAGTTTGCTATCCCATAATCCATATTTTCGCGAAAAAGAGAGAACATACAACAAAACAGCGTAGGCCTATACATACCTTTATGCGTGAGTGACAGTAAACTTGCCACCTGTTCCCTTAGGATGCCCTCCTAAAACGCTGCCCCTAAAATACCTTCCCATACGACCCTCTTCCTGAAATTCCGGATCGTCTACGATGCGCCACAAGTCTCACTGGTGCATCGGTTAAAGTCCCGCACAGCTCTCCTATTCCATGTCACCAGGGCTTGGCTATTTAAAAAATCTGTTGCAAAGTTGCATAACGATAAAAAGCCAACGATGATGTCAGGAAAAAGTCATCGCGTGATTTAATTTCTTCTTTAAGTTGCTTTGCTAGCTGTGCAGACGGCAGGGACGTGGTTTGGGATGTAAATATACGGGAAGGATTAGACCGCTTCATTAGCGGGAATCCTCCCCCCTAAGGATGACTGACGGCTGTTGTCGGGGTCAGTAATTGCTCTAAAAGAAGCCGACGGTCTCCGCCGAGGGGGGGCGCATCTAATGAGGCGGCTCGCGGACTCTTTCAAACATCCATTGTCTTAAAAACAAAGTTCTTCTGGAGTATTTTGTTAATCCTCTCATTACCCTTGCTAGGGGGAAGAAACTTTTATGGAACTATATCAGAAAAATGGAGGAAGAACCCGTTTCTATGTAAAATTATTATTAATCCACTATCTGAAACTGACTTAATTTATGTTGTCATATTTAAAGTTTAAAGTGACATAAATGACCGATACAAACGGGAAAATAAAAGGTTTAGGCCTAATCTACGAAAGTTTAGTTTATTCAAAAATGTACAGCTGGCAGTCTTGCGTTTTAATGCGCAGTGCCAGTTTCGAAACGAATCTTAATTGGATAATACATCGAATTAATCGTGACACTGACAGCAGTCATTTTAAACATATTAAAATACTTTAAATCTTTACAGAAAATCCAAACAATTCTTTGAATTAAAAAAAATCTGTAGACCTACAGAATTTATGCACTGAAGGAGTGTATCAGGTCTAACTGATCATCCACTTACTGAAACCACTCGGTGACAATGTTAACCGCTGCACCACCATGCCTCCCCATTAGTCACTTATACCCATATAAATAATTTTTTGAGATAAAACATTACAAGAGAAAAATAACCTAAGAGGGTTGTTACTTCAGGGTGGTGGTTAGCACTGGAGCCTCACGCCACTAGGGTGTGGGCTCGCATCTCCGCCAGGGTTCTGTGTTTGTGCGTGTGGAAAGCTCTGGTTCC
>JABFEB020000043.1:14212174-14222799 GCA_019775895.2 Stomatorhinus ivindoensis
AGGTAGGGGGATCAGAACAGCTACACCCACCCATCACACGCAGGTAGGGGGATCAGAACAGCTACACCCACCCATCACACGCAGGTAGGGGGATCAGAACAGCTACACCCACCCATCAGACGCAGGTAGGCGGATCAGAACAGCTACATCCACCAATCACATGCAGGTAGGGGGATCAGAAGAGCTACACCCACCGATCAAATGCAGGTAGGGGGATCAGAACAGCTACACCCACCCATCAGACGCAGGTAGGCGGATCAGAACAGCTACACCCACCAATCACATGCAGGTAGGGGGATCAGAAGAGCTACACCCACCGATCAGACGCAGGTAGGGGGATCAGAAGAGCTACACCCACCAATCACATGCAGGTAGGGGGATCAGAAGAGCTACACCTACCGATCAAATGCAGGTAGGGGGATCAGAACAGCTACACCCACCAATCACATGCAGGTAGGGGGATCAGAAGAGCTACACCCACTGATCAAATGCAGGTAGGGGGATCAGAACAGCTACACCCACCCATCACAAGCAGTTGGGGGATCAGAACAGCTACACCCACCCATCACACGCAGGTAGGGGGATCAGAACAGCTACACCCACCCATCACAAGCAGTTGGGGGACCAGAACAGCTACACCCACCCATCACAGGCAGGTAGGGGGATCAGAACAGCTACACCCACCCATCACACGCAGGTAGGGGGATCAGAACAGCTACACCCACCCTGTTCATTACCTCTGAAAAATGTTCACAGCTGATTAAAAAAGGAGACAGGTGGTCATTTTGATGCAGTTGACTTTTACCCACCTACATCTTCATTGGCACAGGGACTGAGCCCCGGTTGCTATGACACCTACAATGCCAACATCGACTGCCAGTGGATAGACATCACCGACGTCCCCCCTGGGAGTTACATCCTGAAGGTAACCCACCAGTGTGTCCGTTCAATTCACTCTCCACTCGCCTCCCCCCTCACTGACCTGCTGGCTGTCTCCCGCTAGGTAACCGTCAACCCCACCTTTCAAGTCCCGGAGTCAGATTTCTCCAACAACGTGGTGAGGTGTGACATCATCTATACGGGCTCCTACGTCCAGACCCACAACTGCAGGATAACAGGGTAAGAACCACTCAGCAGAGGAGGTGGCGGTGTTATTCCTGATCATTAAATACCCATCATTTTCTCTTCATTAATCTTTCTCAACAGGAGTTAAAAGAACCGTTACGATTTTCCAGTCATATTTTCACAAGGATGGGCAACAAGAACGATGGCTGAATGAAAGTCCTCATGGATAAATACAGACGTTTTTAAATGTTGTTTTATACTTTAGTACTGTATAAGAAACCTTTCCAGTGTGCTAAGAGCCCGACGTGAGAGTTGTTGCAAACCTATTGAGTCGTTTCAGGTATGGATCACAGCTGGCCACGGGATTTCACATTAAGGACACAAAGAAAGAACGACAGAGCTGTTAGCTGTCGATGTTTATAATTATGTGGCTTATTTATCGTGTTTTCTGTGCATGACATTTTGCACCTGAAATTATGCAGGTTATATATGTGTTTTTTTTGTTCCCTATGAATAAACCACTCTGACCGAGAGACATTTCAGTGAAGCATTCCTCCCTGTTTTTGATCTGCCTGTTCTGTATGCACGACTGTTTGTCTTTATTTATGGATTATCACACTCTACCCTTTAAGATCTTTAAATCACACTGTCAGAAGGATCGCTTTCCCGGCCTGATGTGGGATTTAGCCTGTCTCTGTTTTATCTCACCATTTTATTTATTTACGTAAACATTAAAAATAATGGGAAAATGTGCAAATCTTAGTTTTTTTATTATATTTAATATAAAAGTGAAATCATGTCTTGTGTTATGTGTTTTTTTTTGTAAACACCCCCAGTCTGAATAGTTCAGCTCAACAGCTAGTAGAATGAAAAGAGAGCTCAGTGAGACATGAATGATTGTAAAACAGATCGGGGGGACAGACTTTACCCAGAGCTGCTCATGGACTGGTGTTGCTCCAATGATGATCTTAAATAAGCAGGAGGCCATTGGGAACGTGGTTCCCTATTTAAATAGCTAAGCTGTTCCTGGCCCATGAACAGACAGTGAGCTAAACTGAAGCTATTAGCCAAATGTTGGGAGCCGTTAACAGGCACCCAGCCTGAACACCCACAGGCTGCTGGAGAGCTGCTGTCCAGTAGGTATCCGTCCCACCTGGCTTCTGATGAGCCACACTAGTTCTCAGGTTAAATACCAAGAACAAATGTGGCTCATCAGAAGCCGGGTATGATAGAAAACCTACTGGATAGTAGTTCTCCAGGACCAGAGTTGGAGACCTCTGATCTAAGACCATCTTAGACCAGCCAAAACTAGGTACCAGCATAAGGTGGTTTTTAGGCACTTTTTTTAGGCTAGGTAACCACTTAGTGTTAGCTGCCAGTTGACGATGGCTTCCACCCAAACCATCCCCTTGCCTTCCACTTCCCACTTCCCTCCTTTGTTAGCTGTACGGACATGTGAATCTGGAGCTTCGGGACATTAAGAAGGTTTGCTGTGTTTGCCCAGACCCCGTAAACCCCAGCACACATGAATGTGTACCTTCTCGGTCGCCTGTAAACACCGGTCGGTCGCTAGGGCAGCCCAGCATCTCCTGACGCAAATGAGTCTCTGGCTACCGTATCACTATGCTCCAGCTGGCGTCACTCTTTAAATCACCAGACACTTCTTTTTAATTACAGTGAAACCAATTAAGTCATTAAGCCTATTCTGTCTTTAAGTATATGCTTTAAGTACATGACCTTTGGGATGAAGTCCAGCAAGGAGGCTCTTGACTGTAACTGTCATCACAACATCGAGCACCCACACCATTCCCACAGATGCCAGAGGCTGGCATTTCTGTAACCAACGGATTCTTTATTTCCAGAGGTTTACTCTGGACCTCGAGAAGGTTCCAGTTTGCCAGATTAACTTCAGTCGTGTTATTGAAGCCGTCTGGAAAAAGCCCCCACCTCCCATCTCCTGGTCTGTCTAGGAATCTCAGCCCTTGTTTACCTGCTAGAGCAAAGTTACGACTTACAGGTGTTTATTTGGAATCTAGTCTAGTGACTTTCCCCACTTCCACGGGCCCGCTGGCCGGAATGACGCGTCACCAGAATGGCACACTCGATGCACGTACAAGACGAAGGTAGAAGTCAAAAGGGACGTGTCTTAGGGCCAGAGTGACACTGAGGACCTTTGGCTATTCCAGCAATTTCTACTACGTAATGGCAGATGGGTCAGACCAGCTGTTTGCTCAGCTGTGCTGAACAATGGCGGTTCCCTTCTCTCGCCGATGGGCAGCATGCCATCATCAGTGGATCCCAGCAACGGAACCCTGACCTAAAATCAGGTTAAACCCCCACCCCGATGGTGTCCCAAACCAGTCTGACTCCGGCTCCTCAAGCTGTCGATCACCTCGTTTCACCACAAGTCTCACTATGCCAAAGCACTGTAATCCCTTTTCATTTAAACATAATGGAGCTTCTGTTGCCTGTACAAATTATTCAAAATGGGTGTAATTTAGCTGCTGACTTTTAGGACAAAGTAATGAGAGGGAGAGCTTGGGTCTCAGGGAACCTCAGGGTGACCTGGAAACGGCTCACCCTCCATAACCGTTTGGATACCAGCTGTGTTCATCCAAGGTTTCAGCTGTCAGCTTGGTGAATGATAACACGCCTTGTCTAAGAGCCACAGCGACCGCTCCCCGCATCTCCCCCGTGTAAGACAGACCTGCAGCAAAGCCGTCAGCCTTGGGCTCGGCCCTAGGTGTTTGCTCTGGGGGCTGAACGCGCGAAACAGTGGCCCCGCTGCCATGACAAGGAGCAGCGAAATTCCACAGCTCTCCTGTTAGTCGGGGAAGCGAAACAGAGCTGACCTCAGCACATGGGTTCCCAGCTTAACATACAGCGCCCCCGGGGCATGTATATACACCCAAGGGCCTCCTCTAGTCATTGGGGCGTCTCACTATGAATAAACACCAGCACTATGGAAATGATGTATTCATATTAACTTAAATCATCCTTGCCTCTATAGAAGAAGGCGTACGGTTCTCCACATTCTGTCAATTAATACGGTAAATTATATAGAGCAAATATGGAACTTTTATGGGGTTCATTTACTTTCCAATCATCTGTAAAATTGGTGTCCATCTGACATTTAATAGTTCCACTCTGTCAAGTGCGTAAAAGGGGTTACTTCAGATTGCAACATCCTCATCGCCATCAGTTGTTTGTTTTGGTGGCTTTGGAGTCGGAAAACCATTTATGACTCATTACTTTGCAGGTACACAGCAAAAACTGTGGTGAAAGAGTCGCACTGTTTCATACTGAATTATTAGCGTTTATGGCTGTGCAATGTGGACTTTCCCCCGGTAACTCCAAATGTCGCTAACCAAAAATATGATTAATCAGGAAACTTTTTGTAAACATTGCTCTTTATTTCCTATTATCTTTTTCAATATTTTGCTGTCGTCGCTCATGTTTTTTTTAGAAAAGAGAGAAATATTTACTCGGGCAGAACAAAAGGGGTGCTTAGCCTGTTTGCGCTCGGAAATCCCACTTTGAAAGGGTAGCCTTGTGCTTCCAAAAGCGGTGCGGCGCTTTCCGCTTAACGGTGATCGCTGCGCCGCCCGGAGTCTCTTAAGTCCCTGGATAGTTTAACAGTCAAGTCGGATCCTGTTATTTTACTGTTTCGGTGCGATTAAGAAGAGACACTCGCTAGACTGGTGCTTGTTGCTTATGGAGCCTGCGGAAGCATCAGTCAGCGTTCCTTCTGTGTCGGGTACGCTGATGTACGCATGTCGGCACAATGGCTCATTCCAAATCCCTGCTAATAAGAAATACAAGTTCACGTTTATCTGAAGGATTTCGCAAGACTGCAGTGTTACATGAAAAAAATATCCCTAAGTCTATAACAAAACTACAGATGAACCCGGACACAGGGCCGATTAGCACAGTTTGGAGCATATTGAGGAATGACGAGAGGTTGAACCCACGGGAGAGTCACACAATGGTGTATATGTGTGGTAACAAGAGGGTCTGTATGGCTGAAGTGATAAAAATGTCAGACAAGTCTTAAACAAACAGAGACTGACAACCTCCCGCCAGGTCCGGAGAATGTTACATTAAATATAGACAGCTCTCCCGAGACATACTTGGCAAACCACGGCTTTCCGACCTTGAAATACGTTTAAAAGCAAAAATAAGAATAAAAAAGCTATTATTTTCTATTGTGGTGCTATGCCCATGACCCAGATGGGAGGATGGTGGGGGTACCTTTTTTGGGGGCGGGTTGTAAACAATAAAACCAGCCAGTATAATCCCATGGACTCCCTTCAATGAGGGGAGACCTCGGCCCCTCATGCTCAAATCAAAGTTATGCTCTTAGATACCAAAGAAAGCCGGAGAAACTGGGATAAGCGGTGACTGTTCAGGACAGCAATACAGGGACACGAAACAAAACTGCTGTTGGCGAAGAGCCGTAATAATGGGCGACAGACGTATTAAGGATCCCTCGCCTGACTTCACCTAACCCCAGGACGTCCATGCTCTCCCCCATGTCACGCAGATGTTTAAAAAACAGTTATGATTTTATTCAAATAATTTGTGTTACAATAAATGATCGATATGCGGTCTTGAAAGACGCTGAAATCATTAAGGACGTTAATTCATACGAGATCGTTTGGCTGAAGAGACTGGAGGCATTGTTATCGACACCGTTCCAGTCCTGCCAAATTAAACTATTCTGTCCTCTTTAGAAAAACACATTATGTGATTATGTCACGGAATGCAAACTAATGATTTAATCGTATATATATTTTTATTCAACTTAAGTGGATGCTCAATTCATCCTAGAAAATCACTGGAAACACCAGCGCGCCTCGTTAAGAATAATTATCCACGTACCGCGTTTACTGTGCATGTGTTATTTTAGTGAACATGAATTCAACAGTGCGTACGTAAAAATTTCTGAAAACATATCGGTCCACGCATCCACTCCATTTATAACTACTTATCCATGCAATACAGAATCACAGTAACACTACCCCAAGAAGCAGACACACGGCAAGGCCACCCTGGGTGGGACATTTAGGCTACTTACGTTTACTTATACAATCTATCGTCGGAACAACGAACTTAAATGGTTTTTTAAATTGTATTGTTTTTTTAAGGGAAGCTGTAAAGCCCCTGCTCCAATACTGCTTACACTTGTACCTAGGAATTCACTGGAAGCTCAGCCAATATAGCTACATTTATACCAGTCGACTCCTTGTCATACGTATGTTTGTAATGTGCGATTTGCCTCACTTGTACGTCGCGTTGGACAATAGCGTGTGCTAAATAGGCCTATGTATTATGTAAATAATCAAAATTATTGTATTTTGGAAGTTGTAATATTTTATGTGCCATGTTTTCTATTATTTTTCGCAACAAAACATATCTTTCGGTTAAAGTCAGTTATTCCAGAGATGGATTGCATATTTTTTTACATTCTGTAAAAAAAGAGCAATCGTGAAAAACCGTAAACTCTGGCGATGGCCAGAAAATTTCTTTGGTAAGGACCGATAATTTCCGGGAGCTCGTATTATAGCAAATACGGAACGCCAGTCCGCAAGCGGTTCCGCCTTTCCAATATGGCTGCTTCCAACAGCCACGGCTTTGGGTCTCTATCCTGCTTTCCGACTATTAAAGTTTTGCTGATATGCTTCTCCGCGGCCGTGCTGGTCTCTTCTTCCAAGGAAAGAACTAAAACAGCGGATTTCAACGTAAAACCGGGAGGAGTTGTGCACACGTTCTCGGAAAAAATAGTGAGTAACGGTGGAGGCGAGACGAGCATTTAGCAAATGCATATAATAGTTATTATAAATCGATGTATTTAAACACGCTTGCTTGTACCTATGTACCGGCACAATGTGACGTGCACAGGAGAGCTTAAGTAGGTCTTGCATGCGGAATTGGGCGATCAGTGTAGTGTAGCTATATGTTCCTAACTCTCTAACCATCTAGGAATTGTGTTTAAAATGCCCAGTAGCGTAAGGAAGGATAGCTGTAAAGTAACATCCATGAAGGAGCAACATTCAATGCATAGTGAACTGTCTGTATTTATCGCTTTTTAAGTTATGTAACTGACACGTCAGTACTTTTATGAATGAAGATCTTGTAAACTGTGACCCATAACCCCAGTTTGTGCATCTTTTTTCGCAGAGAGACTACGAGTGTTCTTTCACCTATGCGTCGCAGGGTGGAACCAATGAGGTGAGTGCGTTTCTGGCTTCAGCCAATCAGAATCTAACGCGCTGTCAACGCTCAGTGGACGGCCTGATGAGGGCAGCCAATGGATGCGGCGTTCCGCTATGACGCCTCGCTTGAAATAATTTGTTTATATTTTATTTACAGCAATGGCAAATGAGCGTGGGACTCAGTGATGATGACAAGCTGTTTTCTTGCTCTGTGTGGAGGTACGTGCTGGTGCGTTCTGCCTCCATCTTGGACCCAATTGTGGACACACTCAGCTCTTAAATAAATTGTTATAAATGTATGGAATGACACTTTATGATTTGTGCATAAACGGGGGGGGGAACACAGTGTGACTGCAGCATGTGGCTCAGTGGGCCGAGATTCTTCACCTGTGATCAGAAGGTTGCAGGTTCAAGCCTGGCTTCAGCAAAATAGTCACATGTCCGTAGGCCCTTTAGCGAGGCCCTTAATACCCTCGGTGCATGAGCGCCACTGTAGGTGGCTGTGCTCAGCTGCATGTGTGTCTGTTTGTCACAGAGAACAAGATAGGGTAGGTAAAAAGAGAATTTTCCTGCAGGGATTAATAAAATTAAGAGTAGTAATGATAACAGTAATAATAGTTGAAACTGCAGTTTCTTTCAAATTATGTCAGTTGTTTCTCTTACTTGTCTTGATAGACCCCAAGGGAAGTCCTACCTGTTTTTCACCCAATTTAAGGCTGAGATTAAAGGAGCCAAGATCGAGTATGCCAGTGCATTTGTGAGTATTGGCTTTTTGTCTCGTTATGCTTTTAATGCCCTGGCAGCAAGCCGGTTAAGAGGCAAATTCTCTGCAATTCTACACAATCCAGTCACTTTGCTATTGTTCTGCCTCCCGGCTACTTTTTCCCGATCCTGTCTTATGCCACGTTTGTGAACATTTTCTCCCTTTAAAGTCTCAGGCAGGTGTTGGAGGACAAAAAGATGTACCTTTGAAAGAGGAGGAGTATGTAACTGCAGAATCGGCAGGTATGTAGCTGCAGGGTCGGCAGTTTAATGAGTCTAGTGTGTGACAAAACCTACAGGGTAACTTAGCTCACTGAGCATTAAGTGCATGCCTATGTGGATCAATGCATTATGGTGTTACTCTGCAATGCAAAACGTAAACGGGTCCAGGATTGAATCGCAAGAAAAAGCAAGATTTTTAGTGCGGACATCGTTCTCCTGTTTACTAATTGACTGTATGCCAATCCACATATTTGCAGAGTTGTGTAAATATAATATTCTGCTTATACCCCTCCAGTGACCCAAAAGGATGGGAAGTTTCGTGCTGAGCTCTCCAAACTGATCATCATCGCCCGAACGCGACACGATGAGCTCTGATCGTGTGGGACAAGTGTAACTTGGAGTGACCAAAATTATTGTGGTGGAGGGAACGTGCTGCAGATTTCCTAGGACTATAGCTGGTAATCTGCATTGGGCAGTGGGGTGGGTGCTGGGTCTTTGGGAGAAAATGCAGTCTTATTAACTGAAACCCTGCCAACCCCTGTTGATGATTAAATGGTTACTGGCAGAGTAGATGTGTGTTATTTGGAGTGATTGGGATGAGAGATGCAAGTTTAGAAGCTTGGGTGTTTCAACAACAAGTGGAGCTGTGAACTTGGGGCATTTATCTCACATTTCCTCACAGCAAATGGACGACAATTCAAACGCCAACCATGAGGAGTGTTGTACACTATACTAGAAATTGTATAATAGGGGAACTGTTTGTATTCTCTTTCAATTTTACTACGAACAGACATACCAATAAACGATTAAAATGATTGACAGAGGTGTGATTCTGAATTTCTTTCATCTTTATGGTAACTACGCTCCCGTGTGTTTTATTAATATGAATGCAAACGGTTTCATTACGACTTTCGCATATCATTTCCGCAAATTACAATTAATCGAACTTGAAACAAATTCAATCAATACAACGCTGCACGTACGCAGACGCCATCCCGTAAACGCGCATGCTCGGAAGTGACGACACATACGCTACGTGGTCAGGAAGACGGTGAATTCTGTCAACATGGCGTCGCAGCAGGGAGAAGTGGACGAGCTATTCGACGTGAAAAATGCTTATTATATCGGAAGCTATCAGCAGTGCATCAATGAAGCACAGAAAGTTAAGGTATACAATCAAAAGAACAGCAATCTGATTTCGAGAGACTCTATGAACATGCTGTAATCTCAGTCATGCTCATCACATACAATATTTTTTCTTTAATATTTCGCATTTTATGCGTTTTACATTTGATTTACGCTTTAGATCACGGTTTCTCTCCGCTGTGACTGATGTTGACTGTCGATACGGCGTCAACAGTAGCGAAGTAAAAATGTAAACAGTACCGTATCTTACCTCTTTTCAGCCGTCGAGCCCAGAGAAGGAGATCGAAAGAGACACGTTTCTGTACCGAGCTTATATAGCCCAGGCAAGTTAACCCGTTTACGTTAACCGCTTACCCAAGTCCCCTTTTTCTAACATTTGTCTGAGTATCAGTGTTGCTAACAGCTGACTCGTCCATCCTAAGTTGTGAAAAGACCCGTGTGTGGGGCTGTGCAAAAATAAAACAATAATTGGGTAGTTGAACGGGTCAGTATGTTTTATAAATGTGTCAGGATTTCTCCAGGTCCCTGTGATCCCGCTCATTCTTTTTCAGAGGAAGTATGGCGTGGTGCTGGAAGATGTGAAGCTGAGCTCCCCCGACGAGCTGCAGGCTGTCCGGATGTATGCGGAATACTTGTCTGCCGAGGGCAAGAGGTCAGCTGGTATATTTAATGTAATATGTGTGGGCAGGTTAATGTGGATCATGAGCTCTTAGTGTTGAAAGTTCAGACTGAGCAGAAGCTCAAAGTGCAGTGCTCTGGTAACGAAACCGCACCCGTGTCTTTCTAAAGGGACGCCATCGTGGCCGATCTCGACAAGAAGATGGCCAAGAGCGTGGATGCGGCAAACACAACCTTCCTGCTCATGGCCGCTTCCATATACTTCCAGGAGATGAACACTGATATGGCACTGCGCACCCTGCACCAGGGTGACAGCTTGGAGTGGTAGGAGCTGGGGGCGGACCCAGGCTGTGGGGGCGGGTCTGCAGCAGTGGAAGCTGAGGTTTCGGGGTCTTCCACAAAACGGGATTTCTTGCTTTGCCGGATAATTTTTTGGATTTAAGGTAGTTTGGGCTAAACGTATGTGAACACGTATGAAGTTGTTTTAGCCTAAACCAGGGGTCTCCAACTCCGGTCCTGGAGAGCTACTATCCAGTAGGTTTTCTATCCTACCTGGTTTCTGATGAGCCACACCTGCTCCTGGTATTTACCTGAGAA
>JABFEB020000043.1:14235516-14252537 GCA_019775895.2 Stomatorhinus ivindoensis
ACAATGAGAACCTTGCAGACTTTATCTTCAACATGTGAGGATATTCAGCGGAATCATCAGCAGAAGATGTCAGGAGCAGCTGGCGCTCATCCAACACCACCCCCACCTGCTCAAACGTGGACCCCGGCCCTTTCAGGAACCCCTAGGAACAGCTTGTGCTGAACTGTCTCCGGTACCCGTAAACTGATGTAATCCACAGGAGTCACTGAGGACCTGGAGGCTCTGGGCGCTTTTGCTGCACTCACTGACCCCAGGAGACTATATTCACTTAAATACAGAGTGCAAACCGGACCACAGAGTCAAAGGGGAACAGAAAACACCTCGAGGAGTGAAGGGTGAAGAAGGGAGATAACAACTGGGCCATTTTCACTCCATACTGATCTGGCTCCTACCAGACCTGGCTTTGATCTTCCAGTGCTCCATAAGGGGGGGGGGGCGCCTGCGCAGTTACCAAATCAACAACAGAGATAATGTCATTTCCTTCATTAAGGAGAAGAGACGCACTGCCTGCAGATGAGAGGACGCCTGCCCGGGGACTGCTGGGAAAACGTGTCAGTTTCTCCTTCTGTGTTGCAGCGTGGCCATGAACGAAAATGCATCTGATTTGTAGTACGTTTATAAAATAATCCATCAAATCATGTCAGTGTAATCCTGGATAAACCATAGTGAAATAACAGTGAATAGTGGACAATTCAAATGAGTAATAATGCCATTATTATGACATTTAAATGGTTGTAAGAGGGACTGTGATTTACTTATATGACCAGCGATGGCGAAGCGATGCCACAAGCGGAAAAAAACATGGTGACAAAGATAAGTAAACGTCCAACAAAAACTTGGATCGAAACTCATCAGAGACGGTGGATAATGTGATGAATTTAGACTGGATTTCTGAGACACTCCCGGTCATTTAACCATGAGCGCCCTACAGATGCGCACAGCTTTACAATACTCTCCACTTAGTGTTCGGCATTGGCAGATCCGTCGCTTTCCTTATGAAGCTATCGGGCCAGAGGGGAATTTGTTAAACACTTGCCATTTAACCTGCAGGGCGCAGTGGTGCGCACTGACATCACTTCTTTTCGGGGATCCGGTGCAATTACTCACGCATTACTTACTTAGACAAATTAAGACACGTTTTTATGAATGCATAAACCTGCCGGCATGTGCTGTTTTAGATACAAGTGTTTTAAGCAGGTAAATAAATAATATCCTGTATGGTTGCGTGCATGGGGGCGGGGGTATGCATTAGAGCCGTTGCTCTCTGACTGAGAGCTAATGCAATTGCTGTGCTGAAAAAAGTCTCAGCGGAGTATATGAGACAGAAAAAACCAGAGAGTAAATGAGAGAGAAAGCAGCGCCGCGTCCAGTAATCGCAGTACTTCCTATGGACAGTGATTCCCCTGGGACTACCAGCTAAAAGTCTCCTCTCCCCCTCCTCCATCTCTCTTTCTTTCCTTCCCTCCCCCTCTCCCTGTGTTTACGGATCGCCGGGGCGCACTGCGGGGCGGACTCGCCCTGCTGAGGAGGTAAACTCCAGGAGCGCACGGCTGCGGTACCCGGGCGCAGCGCCGGCGCTTGTTTGAAACTCCCCGGCTTGGCTCGTAAACCTTCTTCCAGTCCCAGTTCAGAATCAGGTAAGTAGGACCACAGTCTCTGCTTTTTAATCCAATGTCTCGTCTTTCAATTTCCAGTCTGGTTTCTCTGACACTTTTAGATAGTTACTGCATAGCGGAATTTATTGTATTTGTTCCAACTCTCCAACTTGCGGTACGCATTTAACGCGCAAAATAGCGGATGAAAGAAAGAGTCCGTATACTGCCTGGCTGGTTGGTGGCTACAAGAGGACGATACGGACTAAAAAGTCTCCTGGGCATCCGCCCGTCCCGTGAGGCTTCGGCCACAAATGGATCTGCGCCGGTACCTTCTCCTCAGAAGCGTGAGCGCTGACGGTCGCGGGTAGTAGGACTTCTGCAAATATGAAAAACATGCCGGGCACACGCCGCTCCTCAGACACATTTTTTTTAAAAAGTGCTTTTGGCTTTTGGCACAATGTCTGCACCTGGTACTCTACGATCTCATAGAAATGCCCTAGAGGATCCAGAGGGAGGGGGGCAGCTGAAGAATTTCACCCTTCTCTGTTGTTGTTTAAAGATGTTTTATGGTGAAAAACAGGTGACCCCCACTGCCCCCTACCCTTGCAAGTATAATTCTTTTGACATGTGACGGTTACATCTGATTATAATCATAGCTTTTAAAAGGCTTTAATGGTGGGGTTATTGTTATTATTATTATTAGTAGTAGTATTATGATGATTATTATTATTTTATTATTATTATTTATTGGGTGTTTTCGGAACATGAAGCGGGGTTACCGAACCTGGGTGGGGTCGTCAGTGCGCTTTGGCTCTGCGCAAGAGCGCCTCCGTTTGCGGCCGGACTGGAAAGACAGCAGGTGGGTCTTACCGGATGGCCGGCGGACTGCGAGCTTGCCCCTAAAGGGGAGCAATTAGTTCATTCTTATTGTTCACGATTGACCTAAGTAGTAAAATGCTTTACAGTCTGTGCTGCAGCACCGGAAGAACATCCAGGCGCAGTCACGCAAGGCTGTTGCGGGCAGGGTGACCGCTAGGAGGCGCTTTGATTAAGGCGATTAAAAATATCCCACGTGTCATGCTTGCACTGCCAGTTTATTTCCGAGTGCATTGTATTTAACCTACGTTATGTGACCATTACGTTTACATGAGTAACTATTAGAAACTCTTGGGGAGTTAATAACCTGTTTTTGAATACCAATACAATGGCATAGGGCAGTCTGCTTTTTTACAGACCAGAAACAGTATGAATTCGTTTCAGTTTTTAACAGTATGATTTTTAAATATGATCGGCTTTAATTGAGGGTGTCTGAAACGCAGACGGGACAATCCAAAAAAATCAAGCAGATTTATACTGTAGATGGCGTCGGTGTATTTTGCCAGCAAGATGTGTGGCGCTCTGGTCAGCTTGGTGCGGCCGGGCGGGGCGAGCAGCCCGGGACGCGCCGCGCTCCTCCGCATAGAGACGGCATCTTAAAGCCCGCAGCTGTTTCCACTTGTCTCCGCGAGGGTGGGGAGAAAATGACGTAATGAGATTTGGTAGCGAGTAAGTGAAGTTTTACAACAGATGTGTATAGACTGTGGGCTGCTTCATCCGCTTTTACGCAGAGGACGCTGAGCCCTCACAAGAGGAGATCTGGTGATATCTAGTCCTTTTTTGTATAATCAGTAATTGAATTATGCTTCGGAAGTTAATGTTATACCAGGCAGTTAACATGAGAACAATAAATACTATTTGGGAATCCAGATAATATGGGCTGATATATTTTATGTACGGTTTTGTTTGACGTGAAGGTGACTAGACTGAGGTGTTTGTCAGTGGGTGAGTGAACATGTACCAGCCGTGGGTTAATGGCAGAGTGATTTCTCAGTTGTTTTTACTGCAATCAGTCCTTGATGGGGGGTCTAAAATTCAAAAGCCCCCCCCCCCCCCACACACACACACATAAGGAAAGGGGTTGGGTTCACGCCCCCAATTTTTTTACTGGTGGATTCTTTAATATAAAGGCTTACTGGAGTGTGGGGGAGTTTTTGCTTTGGCTGATGGGATGGGATGGGGGGGGGCAGGGCAGCCAGCCAGCCCCAAACCCGCCCCCTGTCGTGCGCTGCCTCGTACCCACTACTGCTCTTGCACTTCTGTCCCCGTTTTCATGCAATTTTGCGAGTGAGTAGCAAAGTCTACAGTCAAGAATCAAGAACTTTTATTGTCATCGTGTAGAACGGTGTTTCCCCATCTGGTCCTCGGGGACCTACAGACCACAGTTTTGCTCCCTCCCCTGTTCCAGTCCCCGGGGACTGGATTGGGAAACACTGGTGTAAAGCAGTGAGACACTGGATCACCTTTCGACAGCATAGTATATAATCAATAAATAAAAAGTGAGGAAGAGAGTGGCAAAAATACAAAAACGTTATACGTGCATATTTGCATCCAGCAGTGTCAGAGTCCTACATAAGCGGCCTTGGTCACTCCTGGCCACAGGAGTGACGTACGATGGAGTGATGCGAAGCTGAAAACCTAAATGACACTGGCACTGGGTTCTCGGAGCGACAAAGTCCAGGAGGATGAATGGCACAGTTGAGCGACGAGGCCAAAACCCTTTCAGTAGATCAGTGGGGTACGGATGCCTCCAGAGCAATGAGGAACCTTGATGCAGACCCCCATTCCCATGTGAAAAGTGAACACCAGCTTTGTTTAGGAGAGAAGCTCTGCCTTGGAAGCAGAAGCCACACCTGTAGGGGCGAGGAGGGGAGAGGAGTCCAACCCTGGGGAGTACCTCACCTCCCCACAGGTGCTCTGCCCACCTCCTGGCCCAGCGGGAGTGACCACATATGATCACTCAGGCCTCTGGATGAAAAGACTTACTTTAGGGAGAAAGATTTAAACAGTCAAAGCTTGGAGCTGTTCGTGCTGCTGAATACGGGTGAGAATGTGTTTGTTAGCAGAGATAAAGCTGTCCAGAGCAGCCGGGTGTGTCAGGCTCACGGGAGGGGGGCGTCGACCCAGACGTGTTGCCAGTAATTAGCGTGTGTGAAACGCCTGTCACCAGCGGTCTGAGTCAGTCTCTCTCTCTCCTCTCTCTCAGGGTTGAGCTGTCGGAGGTCGCAGCTGGAGAACATCTGGAAGGGGGGGGGGGGGGAGCTACCAGGCTGGCTGCGGCGAGGAGGGTTCCTGGCACAGTGATTTGATATGAAGACTAACAAAAATCACATTGCCAGGGATTTCCGCTTGGCCGCCGCCCCCCACAGCCCGTGCAGACCTCCGCAGACCTAAGGGCTCCTTCGGAAAAGGACGCGGCCGATCTCTGAGGGGGGAGGGTGAACAAAGACACATAACCTTTGTGTTTCTCTGTTCCTGCTTCATAGGATCTGCTTTAGTTTAATCACCGCGCAGCTCTTCATGAAGTAAACGCTCTCTCAATTGGGTTTGTCCCAGTTCCCGCGGCTTGATGAAATGGTGGATGTGACTAAAAGCCGCACGGGAGGTAGGATCTGCAGAACGAAGGTCAGTCACTGCCAGTCACCTGCCATCACTGACCTTCCCAGCGTCTGATTCCAGTTCAGTGTCAGGTCTAAGGTGCCCCATGGGTCCCTCCCTCTAAAGCCAGGGACCTACCTGCAGGGCGGCGCCACCTACTGGTCGCCGGAGGCACAGAGCTTAGCTAATTGGCGAGCACTGTTCCCACACACATGGTGTTCACAGTGGCTAAGTTCAGTACTTCAGCGAATCTGCAACCCTCCCGCCTCCTCATCCCTTGCTTGGATGCTCGTATGGGATGGGGGTGACGTGCTGCTCGGGGCTGTGACCTCGTGTGCCTACTGAACTGGTATCAGTGTGCCTGTGAAGTACTGGCTCAGTTCAGCAGGAACGTGAGTGGAGCTCCTGTCTGTGACGTCAGCCATCCACTGTCCAATCAGCATGCAGCAAGTCAGCCTGGTCTTTCTGAAATTAAACCAGTGTGTTCCTATATGTTAATAGTAACACTTGATGACTGTTAATTCTGTAAATAAATAAAAAATATTGCCTGTGCACACATATACATGTCATGGTTGATGCACAATGTACATGACGTCATTGCAGACCATCAGGAATCCTGCTTTATGAAAGGTGTATCGTGGCAGGAAGAAGGTTGGCAAACATTGCTCTAGAACTCTGACGGGAATCATGCAAGTTCAGGGACCGAATCTGACCTGTTTCTGTAACCTCAGGGTTGCCAGGTCATGGGAGTATGTGTGGGGGAGGGGGGGGGGAGATCTCAGCTGGTACTGGGGCAGGAGAGAGGAAGCACTTGGACTCGGAAGAGTTGCGTGTCTGAGGGATCACAGCTGGCCAGGGGGGTCCCAAAGGATCCACGATGACCCCCCCCCCCCCACATTGAGCTCGGAGAGCCAACCTGTGTTTGCTGCAGGAACACAATTACACTGTTTGTGGGGGAGGGGATTCTGATTTCTTGCTTTCTTGCTAAGCGAGTGATGCAGTGCGCTGTGAGGACCCCTGCTGGATGGAAACCAGACCAGCGCACATATATTCCCACTGTCTGATTCGTCGTTACTTTGTGCAGGTTATGGCATCTGAGCGTGGCCATCTCTCCCAGGTCAGTGACAGTCTAAACCATGAACAAAACCTCTTCTAAACTAAATGAGTTCAGAGAGCCAGTGAGGCTCTTACCTCACAATGCACATTTCAATGACCTTCTCAGGTATGTCAGTATTTATGCACGCTGAAATGTACCTGGTGGAAAACTGGAGCCTAAGCTAGCCCAAAACTGCTTATAACAATAGGATCATGGCTGCCAACAACTGGAAAGGGGGGTTCGATTCTGAATGTGGACAACTGGGAGTTTTTCAGAAGAAATGGTAATTCAGTAGGGCAGAAGGAAGAGGGTTAGAAAATCATGAGAAACTCGAGGAAATGGGGATTGCTGGCCGATCTGGAGGGGTCGAATGGTGGCACAGTGGTTAGCAATGTTACCTCACATAGGTACAGAGGGTGGGGTAGACTGGGGGAGGACACACCCCCCCCCCAATGACAAGAGTTGAGACATTTTGCCCACTGTTTGGTCCCTCCGACTTCAAATATCTCCCCTGTGGCCTAGATTGATACTTCTAGGACTTGCTGTGCTCAGTCTGTGTGGAGTTTGCATGTCCTCACCATGTTGTGTGGAGTTTGCATGTACCCCCCATGTCGTCCTGGGGTTTCCTCTGGGACTCCAGTGCCACCCCCCCACCCGCAGTCCAAAAACATGTTGAAGCTAATTGGAGTTGCCAAACCGCCCATAGGTTTGAATGATTGGCGTGTGAGTGTGTCCTGTGATGGGTTGGCACCCCATCATAAGGGATAGGACCTTCAATGACGCTGAATTGGATAAGTGGTTACAAAAAAAATGGATGATTGGACGACAGGAGTGAACAGGAGTGATGCATGGAGAGCACGCAATGTTTGGCTTAGCATGCTCCTGAAATTTACAGCCTTAAATGATGCAGGTTTTGGGGAGGACATGTGCATCTACAGAGAGACCGAAAAAGATCAGAGAGGATCAGAAACCACTGTTTTAGGGACCTGAAGCTTAACACGCTCAGAATGTAGAAAATTACCATATATGGCAAAACCATAGTACACAGCCATTCACAAATACACACAATTGGTGTGGCACCGCAGACTCTTCAAAATAAACTTTAATTACAGTAATTACATTTTGCTTGATGATTTAACACAGCGCCCATTGAAGGCGTATTGAGTAGGTCTACCTATTCAGTGGCACGAACAGCGACTCCCCCTAGTGGCAAATCAGCGCAGTTCATTTAAGCTGGCGGGGAAACCCAAAGGTTACGTAGTCGTTGTAAATACCCGATTTACCATTTGTCCTATAATTTATTTACAAGACATTTTTAATGTGTGTAGCATAATTAAAATTTCTGCAAGTAATTAACTCACGTTTTTTTGCAAATTTTATACTCGTATCTCTATAGATAATGGTGCGTCTCAAATGGTACAGCTAGCTACTGTACATAAATCATCACCTGTTAGTCGAATCAGCAGGCAGGTAAAAGCAACATTGAAATACCGAGATGTTAGACTCCTAATGACACAAAAAACATAGAGAATTAGTTACTGGTGATGCTATTTAGATAATCGTAGAAAGAACATAAAATGAAAACACAAGGAAATGTAGTATCCATCAATCTCCCACCTGCCTAACGTGGGAATATATGCACCAGTAAGAAATACGGTAGTCTCAGGTAAATTCGTTGGTCCACTCCATGCTATCGTTTCTGGCGCGATGCACTCATCTTGCTATTGGGGGCGCTAGTAGCCTATAATCGATTGTTTATCTGTCCAGCGTTGCTTTTCTCTTCGTATGTTACACGCACGCCGTTCTGATTGGTCAATAGTAAACAGGTGACGTATATTTGCCGATTATGGTTGAAGGCGCTTTCGCCTCTTAGAGGAAACTTTTTTCTCCGTACAACGCGTCTTAACCCTGCCCATCCCCATTGGCGAGAAAAACAGAAAGGAAGTAATTAGTGACGGACCAGGACGGGTGGCGATCCAGATGCGCCCTGAAAGCGACTGAAAGACTTACATTTTGACCGCTCTGCCTTTTGAGCTCGTCGCGTTCACGGACGGCGGAGTGGACGTTAATAAGCTGTCAGGCGGAGGCGCGCAGCCTGCGGTCAGGGCCGGTGCCAATAGGGCGAGGGGGCGCCCTAACCCGGGGGACGGTGACGGAGCGGAGCCCTGTTCCGCGTCGACGTCGCATGAAGACCTGGCAAGGTAATGAGAAGGAGCGCTGCTGAAACTGAGTGACGGGGACATGATCAGGAAGTCCGGTGGCGTCTCAGGCAGGTTCGGCTCACTTAGTGACAGGAGGCGCTGCGCCGTGCATGATACGTAGGTCCCACTATAGTGCCACTTCCCGGGGGATTACCACTGAGGGGTGTGGGTCGGGACCACCGGCACCTTGGGAACCATTCCGAAAGCAGCAATTTCCCCGCCGCAGTATCAAGGCGCGTCTCGCAGTTTCTTAGTCACCAATTACACCATTGCGCAGGTGAGCAGTTCGTAAATACTTTTATTAGTCATTGGTCTTTATAACTTTTTATTCCGGAGTTAATGCATATAGGTAAGGACAGTATGTAGATTAATGGAAGGAGAGAGCCGCGTCTTCTTGGCCGTGCCCCGACGCAGATTCTCTCTCAATGTTTTCCATGAATATTCAGGTGGAGGTGTTGTCCTCCATGTTAGCAGGGCAGGTGGAGGCTTGTCCAGCAGGTTTCTGGATTCCCCGCGCACCTCCTCTTCGGAGGAATTCTGGTTTGGGCTGGTTGGGATTGGGGAGTGTGTAAATATGGTTTGTGTTCGGTTTGAGTTTTGAGTTGCTCAGATTTGCTAACAGATAGTGATCAGATTTTTCTGTCAAACGTTTCTCTCTCTCTCTCTCTCTCTCTCTCTCTCTCTCTCTCTCTGTACAAGAAACCGTGCATGTCACTGGGAACGCGCCCGTCTTCTGTAGTATGACTTGCCTGGGTGAGGCTTTTTGAGAAAACGCTGTGTATGTATGTATGTGTGTGTGTGTGTGTGTGTGTGTGTGTGTGTGTGGGGCGGGATTAAGCAGTGAGCCAGCGACTGGTCATGTGGAAGTCTCAGCTGACATTTGGTCCTAATTAGTAATATAATAATAATTGACTAAAATGGGCATGAGTTGAGCTTCACGGATGCTTCCATCCCTCTGGCGAGGGCCTGTCTGCCCATGGGGTCATTGCACTGTGCGCTCTGTAGACTTGTCTGGTCTGTAGTCCCCTGAGGTGTAGACCACCTTGCCAGGGTAGGTGAGTTACAGTTCCCCCCGTGTGGACCTCTCTCACCTGTCCCCTTCTCTGTCCAGGTGGCTCGTGCTGAACCCTGTCTGGGACACACGTTATGCTGAGGGACGTACCCACAGGACACCATGAACGTCACCAATGGGGATGAGAGGGCCTTCTTCCTCCATGTCTACCCCAGCCTGGAGGAAGCGGGGGGCTCCTGCTGCACTATGCGGGTCGTCCGGCAGATCACGGCGGAGGTGGTGATGCGCCGTGTGGTGGAGACCCTGGGGGCCGACCCCTCTGCGAGGTACCAGCTAGCGGAGGTGCAGCACTTCGGAGGGGAGGAGTCGCTGCTGGAGCCTGCCGACTCGCCGGCCGAGAGGGTCCGGCTGTGGCCAGAGAGGGTGCAAGAGCGCCACCCGCAGGCTGACGGCTACTACTTTGTGCTCCGGAAGTGCGACGACGTGGACGACCTTTGCGACCTGCCGGTGCTGTCAGAAGCCACTATCCTGGAGGCGCTGCGCATGCGTTTCCGTCTGCAGAAGATCTACACCTATGCTGGCAGCATGCTGGTGGCCGTCAACCCTTTCAAGTTCCTGCCCATCTACAATCCGAAGTCCGTGAAGGAGTATGAGGGCCGAGCGCTGGGCGAGCTGGAGCCCCACGTCTTCGCCGTGGCAGACGTGGCGTACCAGGCCATGCTCCAGCGACGCCGCGACCAGAGTGTGCTCATCTCGGGCGAGAGCGGCTCGGGCAAGACGCAGAGCACCAATTTCTTGATCCACTGCTTGACTGCGCTCAGCCAGAGGGGTGCTCTCAGCCAGATGGTGCAGACCATCCTGGGGGCGGGGCCAGTGCTGGAGGTATTGCTCCTGTTTTTTTTTTTTTTTGTTTTGTTTAGTTTTTTTTTGTTTGATGTAGCGCCTCCTTCAGGTTAAGGAGCAACAATGTTAATACGAAGAAAAAAAGTCATGAAATGTGCAAAAGCAGTAATATTTAAAAAATGGGGAACACCTCAGGGACTGGGGGGAGGGGTCAGCTGGGGGGGAGGGCTGAGGCAGTGTGGGAGGAATGAGGTCACTCGGATGTCGTTGGGGCCAGTCACATGACATCTGCGTCCATGGTAGCGATGCTCTGATGTCGTACAGAAAGCCGAAGTGAAAGCAGAGACAGGATGTGTGACGCGTACGAGCTCGGGGGAGCAGTGTCGCAGGCCGTCCGTGACTGCGCTTCTGAAGTGGCGAGGGACCATCAAAACTTCAGTTTGCGTAAAACCTCTAAAACCTCAGCTGTGAGGTGGGAGCCTCACCAGTGTGTGCTGTGAGGTGACAATCAGACATACTCTGCACACTTGGGGACCCCGAGAGAGACTGTTTCTGTTTCGTGCTTAAAATGCAGCTTACAGTCAGAACAGCACGCAGGTCAGGTGACCTGCGCCAGTTGTTTAAGGTGAAGTGAAAGCAATGGGTTGTTTGGAATGCCAGTGTGATCCAGAACCACCTTAAAAAGAATGAATAGCAGAGGGGCAGGGGCCCGCCGTGGTTGGTTGGATGCTGAAAGGGGTGTGGCCCCATAGTGTCTGCGAATGCACCCACTGGGTTGGTCGTGGTATGGCAGGCAGGCTCGCTTTTAAAGAAGTGATACTCCTCACAGGACTGGCCCAAGGGGTGGGAACTTTAGAGATGCTTGAGAGGATAGGAACCAGGTATACAGTCACATAGTAATGTGGATGGGGCTTGTGTGTGTGTGTGTGTGTGTGTGTGTCTGGGCTCATGGGAACTGTAGTCTCCTGTAGCTACTTTTGACAAGGGTATCTGCTCAAAAATACTGTCTGGTCTCTTTTTCTGGTAATGGGCATGTTATGAGGAGATTGTTTGGGCCTCTCTGCAACACTAACCCACAGATGGGACTCCAGTGTGTGTCCATCATAGAAAACGCTGCCTGTCTCCAGGAGTGAGGGAAGTGCAGCTTCCATTTTCCAGCATGGTGCCCCGTTCCCCTGCTTTAACACTCCTCTATACTCCAGTGCTGCTGTATTCATGATCCGCCGTTTGTGTGCATGCGTTGCTGCAGGGTGTGGTCACATGCCCCGGGCGGCCTTTCCCATTGGCTGGCACAGCGGATGGGCCCGCCCCACAGTGTCTTATTGGGCTTGAATATGGAAAGCGATAGAGCAGGTTCGGCAGGTCCTCTGGTATTTCACTGCTGGGATGTGCAAGTGGGGGCTGGGGCCCTCGAGGTCCAGGGACGAGGATTCGTGGGAACCCGAGGATTTTTCCGAACCCAAAGGTGCAATGTCAGAACATGACTAGCTCGGTGCTGGTAGCCTGGGAACTCTGTCATACCAACGCAGCTGTACCCAAGGCCTTATGGGTAAAGCGTGGGGCTGTGGGGGCCTTATCAAAGCGAGAGCGGGAATGTCTGCATGCCAGCGTGTCTTGGCCTGTGGCTGCATGGCGGCGTCTTTCATGTGCAAGCCGGGACATTTTTGGGGTGAGGAACAGAGATGGGATCGCTGTGTGCACCGCATAACACTCTGGAAGAGAGGGACTCCTCCTCTCTGTGAGTGAGGGTCATTGCAGTGGTAGGTGGGGCAGCACCTTGAGGTAATGAACATGCACTGATTACAGCGCGTTTCCACACCCAACACACAACAAACCACCTCAGGAATGAAAACCTGGGGGGGGCGATACCTCAGCACCACACTAGTCCAAACTGGAGCAGTGTGAGTATTTCCCAGTGGCTGGAGGGTCAATCCTGCTACCAACCTCCACATCTTCCCTGTATGTTGGAGGACCTGCTGCCAGGATGGAGGAATTGTAGGTTAAGGGCCTCGCTCAAGGGCCCAATGGAGTAGAATTACTCTGGACGTTCACGGGATTTGAACCAGTAACCCTCCAGTTGCTGTACCAGATCGCTAGTCACTCACCACGACACCTCGGCAGGGCTTTTTATCTGCTGTGACATCTGATGACATCCATGAGTCTGATGTCACAACTTCAGTGTGTCCTGACGCCTTACCAATAAGCTTGAGCTCAGAGGTCACTGATCGCCTGCTTGCCATTGCAGCGCGTTCAGGGAAACGCCAGCAGCAGGACCCGCAACAGTGCTAAGGGTTATCATTTATTCTGCGTTTTCACTCCTGACACTGCACCCCCTACTGCTAATATATTATTCATCAGTGTTTTGGTTTTACCGGCCTGAAAGTAAACCAGTAAATTATGTAATTAGGATTTGCGATGAAACTCATACCGCCTGCAATGAGAAGCGCTGCGCTCCGTGCTGTCAGGATGGCGTCCCGATTGAGCTCTGAAATGAAATGGGTTCCATCTCCATCCGTCGTTAGATAATAAATAAATAACCACATGGCGTCTCTCCCTCGCCGCGTCAACAGGCGTTCGGCAACGCGAGGACCGCTTACAACAACAACTCCAGCCGCTTTGGGAAGTACATTCAGCTGAATTATCTGGAGAGCGGCGTAATGCGAGGGTAAGTGCCACAGGGTGGGGGAGGGTGCGGGTGCGGGGTGGGCAGCTGCAGGGCAGATAGAGAGAGACACAGATGTCTACGTTGGCTCTGCGTTTATAATCACAACAGGAACCGCCATATTTGGGCAGATTGTACAAGCACTGAGCCTGGGATGAGGACGCATTGCATTATGGGAACGATAGTTTGTTTGGGTTCCTGAATTGAAGGTACATCTATGTGATTTTCTTCTAGGGCGGTGGTCCAGAAGTACCTTCTGGAGAAGTCTCGACTCGTGTCCAGGGAGAAGAACGAGAGGTAAAGAGCAGTGAGTAGACCAGGCTGTGTGGAGCATGGCTGTGAGGCCTTTAAACCAAGCCATTCCCCCCCCCCACCCCCACCCCTGCCAATAGGAACTACCACGTGTTCTACTACCTCCTGGCTGGGGCATCTGAAGAGAAACGGCGGAACTTCAGACTCCTGAACCCCAAAGACTACGTCTACCTCAAGCAGGTACGCAAAGTCCCGAGGGAGGTTCTGGAGCGCAAGCCGGTCCCGGCATGAGCTCCGGGCGTCACGGTCTCTCTGCGTTTCCCCCGTAGGAGAGCATTTTCACGGAGGATGAGGTGGACCTACGTAACGAGTTCAAGAGGCTGCAGCAGGCGATGGAGATGGTGGGCTTCCTGCCCCCCACCAAGAGGCAGTGAGTGGCTGGCTCCTCGCTTGGGCGCCGTCGTGGCCGCTGTCCGCAGGGGGAAGAGCTCAAAGACAGGGCAGTCTTCCTTAAGGCTCTCGGTGCCTGGCCTCAGAGCGAGCTTTGGAATTAATAAAATTAGTTGACGAACTTCCACCTTCCTTAGCCTTGCCCTGGTCATACAGTTCTCCACCAGTGGGGGCAGTAACGGTCACAATATTATCCACATATGCAGCCCTGCAGATGGGCCGAGCTCCTGGCCTCGGAGGAACAGCCTGGAATGCGTGCTTAGAACACATGTATGAGTCTGTATATGTGGGACTGTTTTACGACCGTAGAATCTTCGCGATGCTCTCTGCCATCCTGTACCTGGGAAATGTGACCTACCAGCGGAAGGGAGCAGAGCGAGATGAGGGTTTGGAAGTAGGCCCCCCCGAAGTGCTCGAGATCCTGTCCGACCTCCTCCAGGTGGGTGCTAGGTGTCCTCCTCGCTACCTTGATGGGATAAGGGGGCTCAGTGTCCAGCTGAGCAGAGCTGCTGTACCCTTCCTACAGGTGAAGCAGGACTTACTGGTGAAGGCCCTCACCCAGAGGAAATCTGTGACGGCCAACGACACGCTGATCCTACCCTACAGCATAGCTGAGGTGCGTGATCACCAGCTTGCACATTGAACTGTGATATTCAGACACTAGGCCCAGGACTCCTGGCTTGTGTTCCTCGACTGATGGATGTGGCTAGCTACGGCTAACCGAGTGTGACCGGGCATGGCTAACGGTGGCTAACGATATAGCGTTGAGGCCTGGTGTGGTTTTCACTCCCCTTTCAGGCCATCACCGCCCGGGACTCCATGGCCAAGTCCTTGTACAGCGCCTTGTTCGACTGGATAGTCTTGCGCATCAATCACGCACTACTCAACAAGAAGGATCTGGAAGAGTCTGTAAGGAGCTGCAGTGGGCCAAACCAGGTTTCTCGCAGTCCATATGGTAACCTCTTCACTTTTATGAAAATACTTTCCTTTTTCTTGCAGCACTTGTCAATTGGAATCTTGGATATATTTGGATTTGAGGACTTTGAGAACAACAGTTTTGAGCAGTTCTGCATAAACTACGCAAATGAGCAGCTTCAATACTACTTCACCCAACACCTCTTCAAACTGGAGCAGGTGATCTTTTGGTTTGGCTTGTCAGGGAGGTGATTGTTCTCCTGGAGCTCCATCTGGTGATCGTTTGCTTTACCCTGTAATGAAGGTTTAATGTTTCGGCCATTGGCTATGTATGCCTGCAGGAAGAGTATCAAGCAGAGAGAATTTCCTGGAGTAACATCGACTACACTGACAACGTGGGCTGCATCAATCTGATTAGCAAGAAGCCGACTGGCCTCTTCCATCTGCTGGACGAAGAGAGCAAGTGAGTCTCTCGGGGCCAGCCTTCCGCTTACAGAACCTGGCTCAGCAAGGGTGTCTGCTGTTGTACCCTTGAGCCTCTGATGATCCATAATGATCTCGCCCTCTCTGGTCTTCAGCTTCTCTCACGCCACTGACAAAACGCTGCTGGCCAAGTTCAAACAGCAGCATCAAGGCAACCCCTACTTCATCCCCACGCCTGTGCTGGAGCCTGCCTTTGTGGTTCGGCACTTTGCCGGGAATGTCAAATACCAGCTGAAGGTCGGGATGGTGGGGGGGCGCGGGGGGGTACTCTTTAGTTTTGGTTACTGTCAGGGCCTTGAAGGTGTGGAGCACCAGCACTTCGGCTGTGTTCTAACCACGTTCTGGCCGTTTTTGACGGCTGTCTGACCATGTTGTTGACTGTCCTGCTTGGCCTCGCCCTTGTTCCCCCCCCCCCCCAGGACTTCCGGGAGAAGAACATGGACCATATGAGGGCAGACATCATGTTGCTCCTGCGCAGCAGCGACCGCGCCTACGTTCGCCAGCTGATAGCCGCCTCCCCGGCCGCCGTGTTCCGCTGGGGGGTCCTGCGTGCCACTGTCTACAGCCTAGCCATCTTCAACAGCGCCGCCCGCCGTCGGGCCGCCAAGACAGCAGGTATGTCGGGTCCCTGTGCGAAGGGATACTGCCCAGTCCTGAGCTGATCCTTTCCCCCCCCCCTAATGATTCCCGTGTCTGCTGTCCATCAGAGTTGTTCCGGCGAAACTCTCGCACCAAGATCGGGGAGTTGTGCTCTCCAGTGACCTCCCTGGAGCGGATGTACAGGTGAGACGACATTCAGGGCGGTTCGTGTTAACCCTCTGGGGTCTTTCACTGACTGGGGCACATTTCTTCAAATATCATAATTTATTTGCCATAAATTAAGTTTATTTCTTGTATATTTGTTTAAATATATAAAAATATGTAAATTGTGTAAATATGTCAGATTTTTGTTAAGCTGGTAATTTGACATCAAAGTATAGACATTGCAAAATGCAGTTTGGAACACTTGCAGAAACATTATAAAAGTACATAGTAAGCAATGCTGGCAGTTTGTTTTGATCCCAGATATCTGATCACCAAAGTCTTGGCTACATGAAGATGACTAAATGGTGTAGTTGCAACATTCAACATTAGATAAATAAATAAGAAAAAGGTAACTCATGTCACTATTTCTGGCTCCTTTCATTGAATATGTAGCGACTTTCATGTGTATGAATGAGCCATTGACACCTGGCCACGTCCCCCATCCCCTTTTATGGCGCTTATGGGGATGTATCTGGATCGCGTTTCACTGCTGCATTGTTCATCGAATTACCATGCGAATGTGATCTGAATACGCGCTAATGTGGCTATTTAGAATGTGAATAGCGATCTTCGGGTGACAGCGGTACTACAAGCCCCCGATGCAGGTAAAACAAAGCAAGGTGACATGTTTAACTTTTGGCCGATTTAGCCTAATTTTACAAACTTCAATACTTCCGACAATGGACGTTTTGAAAAGAAGACAGATTACGGATTTAGCCAGTGTTTTTTTTCTCATGAATCTACATTAAGATTTCAGCGAGATATAAACTGAAATAGACACGAAAAGTACGCTGCGTCACCGACGATGCACTCGACCCCAGAGGGTTGAAAGTACCATGGCAGACTCACTTCTGCAGCTTCTGCTTTTCTGAGGTCAGGTGACTCAACACCACAAGCCACAGGGGTGTGCAGCTTACGTTTCTTCCACGGGAAGTTATGTCACCTCTGTCTGAGCTTTGGCTTGCTGTGGCCGGCTGTCTACATGACATGACATCACTTTCCCTTTCTTCTTCCTCAGTACCCAAACCCCGTTGGTGGAGTTCTCCTTCGATCGCTCGATGGAGCATCCTCTTGAGGTGTTTGAAGACATCTTCGCCAGCTTTGAGAGCAAGAAGTAAGTGATCCACTGGGCGGTGCTGCGAGAGAGGGGTGGCGACTGAGTTGAGGCCTGCCCACACTCCTCTTATAGGGTTGAGTTGAGGCCTGCCCACACTCCTCTTATAGGGTTGAGTTG
>JABFEB020000043.1:14268927-14285038 GCA_019775895.2 Stomatorhinus ivindoensis
ACCACCCCCCCCATCCCCCCTCTCAGGCTTCCCCGAGGATTCTGACTTGCTGTGTTCGATGTGTCCCTGTGTTATAGTGGCCAAATGGACCCTGATCTGTTTCCTGGTCTTGAGCTACAGTGGACCTCGGCAGTTCATAACTGGCCGGGGTGGGGGGGGGGCAGGTGCTTGCCGTTTCCATATCGCTCCCGTCGGAGCAGCTGTGGGTCGGAGGGTGTCTCTTCTAAGCCAGCCTGGCAGGAAGTGCCAATGGCGTGTTCCGTCGAGACCATGTACCCCCTGCAGGAAGTACCAATGGTGTGTTCCGTCGAGACCATGTACCCCCTGCAGGAAGTGCCAATGGTGTGTTCCGTCGAGACCATGTACACCCTGCAGGAAGTGCCCTGGGACCTAAATCTACAGGTGATGCATTTGCCCGAGGCTCTGGCCCTGTCAGTATGGAAGGTTTAACCCTTCGGTTGTATCATTTTGCTATTTGCTAAAGTGCTCCGAGTCGGCCGCTGGCCGCATGAAGTTACGCTGGTCAGGTGACCCATGCCTGCGTGCTGGGCGCCAGCCTGCCGGAAATCAGGACAAGCTGTGTCAGGTACAAATACATTTTTGTGCCATAGCCTTTCGGTTCATCCCTTTGTCTTTGTCTGCCCTCCTGTGCCGATGGGGGCAGCTCCTGCAGGTCACTGACATCCCACATGTCACTTCCCATGTCACTTCCCATGCTCTTTTTCCTATCAGCCTGTTCACGTTCCACTTTCTGCTGCCTTGCTGTCTGCCATCGGTGTGTCTTAGCATTTCATGTAATGGGACAGGATTTTGCCACCCCTCAGAGAGTGTGTCTGTGTGTGTGGCCTCTCCGACGGGGACGTCGCTCCTTCCTCCTGCTTTCACCTTCCTAAAGGATGTTTGGGGAGCGCCATACGTAACTAACACTATTTATTAAAGGCCATGGTACATGACAATTGAGTGCTGGAGTGTTGGGGGAAGTAATGTCATCTGAAAGCCCCTCTACCAGGGCCCTTGATGAGGCCACGAGTCAGACTGGGACACGGTGTATGCACATGACATGCATTTGCGTGAAGAGACAACTGTCAACAAGCTGTGAAATAAAATTGGCATCAGCAGCTGAGTTTCCTACAAGGAAAAGAAGTCTACTAACTGAATGCTTTTGAACGTTTGACTTTCATACTTTATTCTGTATTTTCACCATCCTCTGGGCTAAAGATTAAGCTCAACACACTCAATGGTTGAAGGTCATTGTACAGAATTTTAAAGGTTTAATGTGCAAGTTTAAGGGGACAACAGCTATTCCCTTCCAGTGTTTTGACTCTGCACCATGTTTTCTTATGAGTTTAGTAGTTCAGCTATGAAACCACTGTGTGCCTGGTTTAGCACAGGGGAACAGGGTGCAGTTTTGGTTGACTGCTGGGGGCATCATTATAAGGATGCTGTACTGCCAGCAGTTGGAGGGTGGGAGATAAATACAGTTGTATCAATGTAAAAACATGGACATGACTGAGCTCAAAGGTTGGGTAAATAAACTGTCAATGAGTGACATGGGAAACTTGGTACTGTAAGATATTACACATGCCTAACAAAGGGCTTGTGTGTAAGTGAGGTGTACCAAGACCCAGACTGGTTTACAGTCGACGCAGGAGGACATGACGTATCACGGTCAGGGTTATGTGTTTTGAGTGCGACCCCGCGTCCTCTCCACCCGCCTTGCAGATGGAGCGCTGCAGACCACTGGGGTGGCTTCTTACGTTTTGCATTCAAATTAAACATTTTTGTCTTCATGTTAGACGTTTTATACCATTTCCTTCCACATTTTCAACGTGTACAAAAGACATGATTTACATTTTAAAAACTAAGCTGTATTGTTTTACGTATCCAGAAAATTATAATAAACAACAAAATGGAAAATGTCTTTTTTGGCTTAAAGTCGTTTTAGTATGTGTGCTTATTTTAAACGGTGCAGAAAACGGTTTGTATATTAATGAGATATCTTCTAAAATTAATTAAAATGCCTACCTATATAGTTTGCTCTATTGTAACATACAATATTTTTGTTCAACATGACGCCCATTTCAATCTTCATTAACGTGCTGTGGCAATTACTCCTGCTAGGCATAGCCATTTAATTTCGCGGTTAAAAACAAGAGGTTTGGAATTTAAACACTCATTACAAGAAGAATGTGACGACCTACGCAGAAATTTTAAAGAGCCCCCGTCGCCTTTGCATGAAAACTGCCGGCCGGGCGATTGTCATTGCAGCAAAGTGTGGGGTGCGATCGTGCTTGTTACCGGGACCCGTGAGACGCCACTATTTATTTAAACCCCAGATCTTGGCAATACTCTTTTTAACGACAGAACCGCACCTCGAAAAGACGATTCCTGCACATGAATTATGTGTACGGTTATCACTTCATTTGATGTGATTTGGAGACAAAGCGAACTCCTCACTTACGGGACAAAGACTTAAGGGACCAAACACTTCTGTCGAGAAAATCCGTCCCCTACTTCCGGTCTCTGGTCCAATTTGACTGATGCACTTCCGGTGCACGTTCAAACATGGCAACCTCCCGTCTGGAAATAAATTTTATTAGACTTCTATCTCGGTGCGAATCTATAGCATTGGAGAAGCGGGTGGAAACCGAATGGAGGCTGGAAAAGGTTGGAAACTAGATTTGATTAAATTTAAAGTGCAGATAAAGTGTAATGGAATGGTAAATACATGGAATCAGCAGCTGACAGCCACGTCAGATGTATGGAGGATGATTAATTCACATGTTTCTTAGTATCCGAGGCTCCGGTTAATCACAGCGATCAATAATCCCAGTGTAACTAAACATCATCGGCTCTTTTTGTCTTTCGTTTCCCTGCAGTATGTCGGTGCTCTGGAAGACATGTTGGCCGCCTTAAAGAAAAGTTCGTGGTAAGCTGGCTTCTTCAGACGCCGTTTTGTGGGCACTGTTTATTTCTCATTTGGAATTTGTTATTGGGGCAGATGGGTTAAAACCTATATTATTAATTATCGACAGATAAAGTTATTTAGGCAATTGTTAAGAAAAGGGTATTTATTAAGTGAACAAGAACAGAAGTACAACTGATGCTATGCATTTCTGCGTCATAGGTTTCGTATAGCGATTCTGTTTGCGCATCTGAATAATTGTCAGAACAGTTGGGCTTCATTGCCTGTAGTTAACGTTGTTAAGGGCCGGTTGGATTTATTCTGGTTTATGAGAGATAACCTCTAATTAGTTGTCACTGTTCTACCTCCCAGCAAACCTGTCACAGAGGTTCTAACAGACTACAGTAGGAAAGTGGACTTCCTGAAAGGTCTACTGGAAGCTGAGAAACTGGTCAGATTCTTACGCACCTCTTTTTTGTGTAATTTGCTATTACTGTTTTTCTGAAGTCTATCTTTTGATGGATCTTCTCTGCGCCCCGTGTTCAGGCGTCCCCGACAGAAAAGGCCGTGGCCAATCAGTTCCTGGCGCCGGGCCGGAACCCCACCATCGCGAGCGAGAGGATGCCGGCCAGTAAGACCGTGCACATGCAGGCTAAGGCCCGCTGTACCGAGGAGATGAGGGGGGAGCTGATGGGTGAGGTGGGTGTCTCAAACGGTATTATCAGAAACACGCGGCCACAGCACCGCCTGTTGGTCATTCTGGGCAGAGCAACAACACAGATTCTTTTAGCTGTGATGCGTTAGTACCGATATTTTCAGCTGTCACGCAAAAGGTATTTCAGTGCGGTGTTTTTACATTTTGATTGATCTTTTTGTTCTGTTTTTGTTCCAGGGCACTACAAAAAAAGGTGAGTTTTTTTTCCTTCAGACTGCATTTGGAAGTGGTTTCAAAACGGGTAAGTGATGTTATTTTTCAGATTTCGTTTTTGAAGTGCTTTTTTTCTCTACAAATTTGCAGGTATTTCTGGAACAGAAGTGAGACACCGAAGGTGAGGATACTAAAAAATGTAACGCTTCCTACAGAGACAGCAACACATTTTACCTCCTGGGTGCTAATGGAACAGGACAGGCTAACCCTGTTTTGTGGTCGACCCCCCCAGCAGTTTGCCTCTTGACGAGCGGCAGTCAGCAGCTGAGCTGGACGCCGTCCTGCAGCACCACCACAACTTGCAGGAGAAGCTGGCGGAGGACATGCTGAGCCTGGCCCGTAATCTGAAGAACAACACTCTGGCAGCGCAGAGCATCATCAAGCAGGACAACCAGGTCAGTCTGTGGGCGGGGCTTAGGGAGCTGTGCATGCTGGGTAAATGAGAGGTTCTCATGTTACAGATCCTGTCCCCCTCCCACCCCCCGTCCCTCCAGACACTCACACAGTCCATGAAGCAGGCGGACCTGAACTTCGAGAAGCTGAAGACGGAGTCTGACCGCCTGGAGCAGCACGCCAAGAAGTCCGTCAACTGGTTCCTGTGGCTCATGCTGGTGCTGGTTTGTTTCACCTTCATCAGTATGATCCTCTTCATCAGGATTTTCCCTAGGCTCAGATGATGCTGCCCCCCCTCGCCTTATCTTCCGCACTTCCAGGGTCCCTTTCAGCTATTTGGGACCTACCCCTGTTTAGCTGGGTCTGGTTTGGTATCTCTCCTAATAACCAAGCTGGCTCTGAATTTGGCCTTGGCCAAGGGTTACGGACTCCTCAGCACAGATCATCTGTGTCTCTCCTCCCGTTGCCATGGCTTCCTCGGTCTCCCTGGTATCATTACACTAAATCGCTGTTCCTGAAACCCATGGTAACTGAGCTGGAGGTTTGACTGAGTGATGGGTGATTATAGGGGGGTTGATCTGTCCGCCATGTCAGGGCTGCAGAAGCCTGGGGGCAGAACACTGTAATTCTGGCAGTCTCTCTCTCTAAGGTGTCATACATTTTGCACAAACGCATGTCCTGCATTTTACAGTTGCACATGTAAGCCGGTTTGTGTTTTGTTATATGCAGATTTGTCTGTATTTGTTGGGAAATGGGGGTTTGTCTAAAACAAAAGGCTTTGTATGTACATCACCCAGAACCCTTTTCAACAGAGACCCCTTCCCAATGTGGAGCCCTGTATCTCATGTTTTATTAAATTACTTCATGACCATGTTGTATGTGCCATTTTATGAACCTTTGTGATTCCTGTACACCATAATGCCAGCAATCAATAATTAAACATGAACATGGCCGCAGATAGACATTTAACGCTGGCGTGTTGGAGGGGGGGGGCGTTGGGGGTGGAGCCTGTGAAATAATGGGTCACATCATCATCTGTTATGTATGTGATTAGCTAATCACGTGACCATGGGTGTTTTTTCAAACCGCACCAAGTACCGTACTGCACTTTTGGTACTTCAAGCTGTTGGTTTTAAACTGGCATAAAAACTGGGACGGCACTGAATGATATCACAGCACGAGGTGGGCAAAATATTTGCATAACCAATCGACATAAAAAGCCTTGCAAGTCCCACCCCAAATTACCGAAGTACCAAAAAAGTACCCCAGTTGGATTGCTATTTTAGGTACTGGAAGTTTTGGTACTGGAACCTGACCGGAAATCAAAGGAAAAGGTAAAGAACCAAAAGTATGGTAAATGGTGCGGTGGACTAAGTGAGGTTCTCTGTAGTGGGGACTTCTACGAAGCAAAAAATGCTGACGTTAAGTCCAGACCGCTCCTTCATTTTGATCCAGGAGCCCTTGGCCCGCAGCCCAGCATAACGCTGAAGTGAACAAATGTTATTGAGCGGCCGTCCGCTTCACTGCTTACAAATCAGCACTTCAAACAACATCTGAAGTATTTTGGGGGACAAATTATATATAACTAGTAGTTTTGCTGCGGGACGGCAGATGGCGCCATATAACAATTAGTGCCGTTTTACGGCTACAGTTGGTTGCAGTAAAATATACTGAAAAGGTAACAGCTGTGATTTCACATAAAATTTGTGGAAATATTTGCTTTCAGAACAATATATTGACTACACAAGATGCTGTATTTCAAAAGCTATTTGATATATAGTCAATGTCTATGCTCATATATCCATGCGTGATTTAACGGATGCTCCCTTAGTACACAACCCGCAAACATATTGAAATGACTATGCGGGGAGCCTGCAATTTATGAAAAACCGGGAATCATTTCAATGGCCAGTGAGCATTAACTTTTTTTCTGGTCGACAACCAAGCCTTAGCAATAGTGGGAACTGGAAACGAGTTCATTATGAAGAAATGAACAAAACAAGTCTGTCTTTCCGCCCCAGCAGCCCCGTCTCTGGTGCTGGCTTAGGGCAGCCCCTCGGACTGACCCACCGAGCATTAATTGGACTCCAGATCAGAACCATCTACAATCCCTATTAGGCCGAAGTCTCATTAGGCTGCACTGAAAGTAATTACTTTAGCGCTAACCCATGAACCATTCTATACTTTACCCTTATTAGTAGATTTACGGCATTATTTTGTATTGATATTAACTAGTTTACATCACCCTCATAAAAACCGAAACTGAAAATGAAAGGTGATAAAGCATATATATAGATGTTTTTGTATACGATGGGTATGAACAATAACGCGTTCTCTCATGGAACATCCTATCATAATGTCTAAAGTGTGGTTTCAATATGTTGCCCATAAGCGCTTAAAAATAAAGACTGACTGCGCCCAAGGTACCGCCAAGCCACGGAAATGCGCGGGGTGGTGCCTGTCTGTTGTGCCGGCGTGTGATCTGAGCAGTTTACTGTGCTAGAAGGTCTCAGCGATCTTCTCCAGCCAAATAGCATCTAGGCGTCCAGAGACCTGAAACTGGCCGTGTCTGTACGTGATTGGCGCTGAGATCATCCGTTTGCGGTACATTAGCATCCTTGACAGGAACTGGGGTCAGGTGAGGACCTGCTTTACTGAGGACGTCTGTCGGAGTAGAAAGTATTTGGACAAGGAACAGTTGCCCAAGCACAAACTGTCCAGACTGACAAACGGCAGTGACATTTGGAGATAGGGGTTTATTTGTGTTTGCTAATTAGATGCTCTTCATCAAGCATTTCTAAATCACATGTTTACATCATCTTGGCATTATTTGGAACGAGTAATTAGGTACTTTGCTTTCATCACATCTATGTCCTTTCACATTCAGTGTTTGTCTCCTTGTTAATTGACACTTAATTGCAGCATTAAGTGATTATAAATCACAGGGCAAGCATTTCACCGGGAGGCACTCAAAAGGGCAGACTGCAATGTGCGAGTTTAGAACACTATTGACGAAGGCAAGGAGGCATGTGAGATGGACTTCACAAGGTGTGATACAAAACCGGTTCCATTGCCCCTGCTGGTGTGGCACTGTCATCGATGTGGTCAGGTTTCTATGGTTACCGACTGGCAGGAGGAAGCCTTGCCGAGGGCAGCGAGTACAGAGTCTGATTCCCGCTCAGCCAACTGGGAGCAAAAATATCAGCCCTGTGCAAAAGCACTGTGGCACTGCAGCCAGATCCTCTCTGTCCCTCCCTCTATCTCTCTTTATCTCCTTATTTACAAGTCTTTGCCTCAAATTTGAAAGCACCGAGTCAGGGAGAATTTCAGAAGCATCCATTTTTTTATCAGCTTGTCAAAGGTCAGCAGGCCGCATAACGATATTTACCAAAGCAAGACACAAAATATTACGTGATGTGTATGTAGGCCTATAAATCGAAAGTGAAAATTATATCGGTAACATCTGTACAGACTTTTGTTTTAGATTGTGTTGTAACCTAAGGAATCTCAGCATGACTTTTACATCATCCTGGAAAAAGCGGGGACTCAAACCATTAGTCTGCGGCAGTTTTTCACTTGTGCACGTATGGGGATACTTTCGCTCGGAAAATCCCCCCCCCTCCCGGTGACCCAGATGTGGGGTGTTCAGGAAGGAAGTTGAACCACCAGATTAACCTAAGGGAAGTTTCAGTGAAGCTAAGCACTAAGTGTTGTGGGTGAAATCTCCCCATCCACCAAGGGCAGATTCGCCATGGCGACCGGCCCAACCGTGCCGGACGTGTCCAGCCTCCTGCTCCCAAACGTGGCCCACCAACATCATTTGCTCACCTGTGTGTTTGTTTAGCGCTTTGGCAAGGCCTGACACCACGACGGGAAAATTAGGCGAAGACCCTTCTGCATCGGGGCCATGGACGTGTTGGGGGGCTGAGGGCCTCCTCATTCTATGCTGCCATCGTGATGAGTGGCTTGGCCTTCCCTCCCCCTGCTCTCGCCCTAGTTACTCTGTCTTCCCTTTTATCTTAAGGTCTGGCTGATGAAGAAATGCCCCCCCCCCCGAGGGTGCTTGTCCTGCATGTGTCCATGTGCTGTTGGCCCGAAGGACTGCTATCCGTCTCGTTTTCTTTATCCAAAAGTTACAAACACCAACAGAGAAACAAGCCTATCCCTTTGTGATATACTTTCTCCTGTGAACCAGGAGCCCCGTCTGCGACAAGCTTGTTGGTGTGTTTCTGTCAATTATTTGTTCTTGATTGCTGTCCACGCTGCAGGAAGCCTGATCTGCAGGAGAGCAAGCTTGGCTTGGGGGGGGGGGTTTGCTCATCCAGCTGTGGGAAGTCCTCCAATTGGGTCGCGACATGCCGTGGATGATCTAGGCATTGTGAATTTGGGGGAAAAGTCCCTCAACACACGAGAAACACAGCTTTCGTGGAAAAGTGCTTGCGAATTTGCTTTTTCCTTCAGAAATTTAGTGAAAATAACAATGATACATTTGAAGTTGGAAAACATGCCGTCATACTGCCCTAGAATTATTATAATTTCAGACACACAAACATGTACAATCCACACACTATCATTGGCACTTAAAATGCAAACAGCTACCTGCAGGAAGGGTATACACTGATATGTGGGGAGTGTATCCTGAAAGTGGTTTAGAGAGCCCCTTAAATAAAACACCCCTCCCCACTTTGTACTAAGCCTTAATATGATGCTGACGGCACCTCCACCTCCTTTTTTGTAAACAAATAGGCCCACTGACACGTGAGTGCATGCATGTTGGTAGAGGGGCGCTGGGTGAGAACGACGTCACAGCACTCGGGTGTGAATAAAACGATTCAGCTCTGAGGCAGAATAATTAGCTGTCTGGATGAGACCCTCCCACACACACACACAGCCCCCCTACCAATAACCCTGTTACATGCTGGGTGTTCTCAGTGATCTCTCGGGCTGGGCTGCGAGAGCCGTCTTCCCCCCGCCAAGGCACCCACAGCAGACAGTGAATTTTCCCTGCTTGCTTAACTCAACCCCTTCTCCTTGCCTCCCCACGAGCGATTGTGCTCCACTGCTGTATCCTGAGTGAATTCTTCAGGTGCACGATCACTGCACGTCTAGGCAACATGAATTCCCGCATTGGGAGGACTTTCCTATTTCCCTCCAACCTTCCCCTTCCATTATCTCTAAACCCCCAATGATTTATTTACTGTGTGAAAGAATATTCATATTGGATGTTCCTGGCGTCTGAATGTGTTTAACGATTTTCCAGGGATGCGTTGCGCATAAGTCCTATTGTGTAATGAAAGTGCGAATTCTTCAAGATAAAATATCAGGTACGCAGGACCTATTCACGCATAACAAAGATGCATAACACCAGAAATGGGGAAAAATTAAAGTCTAAAGCTAAGCCAAATAAAATATGCAACCCTGAAGTGTCTGAGCTGTCGAGCGACAAAGAGTTTACAAAGCGCTGGAAAAATGTGATTTAAATCGCTGGTTCCTGGGAATATCTAAACATAGAAGTATTGCAGGCATGAAAGCGCCGAAAGTGTCCCTGAATTAATCAGCAGCTCCGTCGCAACATTCCCAAACATTGTGGGAGGAAATCTGATTTTAAGCCAGGTGTTGTGTTCTCTCCACATTATTTTAACATTTTTGAAACCTGAATCTGGAAACAAATGTCAAAATTACCCTCCATTGAGGTACGAGTCAGTCGCACGTTCACGTGAAAATAGTTGGGGCTGAAGGAAAAACAGGTGACCGTTCAAAATAAACCAAGAAACAAAAGAAGCAAGAAACTATAACGTTATATATTGCTGAAGAGATGCTAACTCGCCATTTGATGCTCCTGTTCAGTTTAGTTGGAGATGTTGCAATTAACCGTTGAGAAAATTCTTGTATTCCTCTTTCGGACTATTTTTTTAGATTGCAAAATGTACGTTTTTTAAGCAATGCGCTTACTCATTCACGTTGGTTGCACAGAATAAAACAATGTCGTGCACTGTGTAGTGTTTGTTTTGTGCCTTCTTAAATTCACGCAGTTTTATCGTATGCTCGGAAGCAGCATATACATTGCGACGTATATCACATCCCTGTTGTTTTTCTATACTGGTCGTATTTAAGTTTTAACAGGAGACGTATGGAATTGCTGTCTAGCAAGTGGAGGTCTCTAATTTTATCCTAATCCATCAGAAGTGAGTGGATTTAAGTTGCACAGGCTCTTTTTTTTGGTGGTAAACATAGAGAGACTCTCGCCAGTTCCAGCTCCAGTCCGCATTTTAAACAGACCTTACGGGTGCTCCAGCTGACTGGCAGCTCCTGTTTACTGGCGCACAGTCAGACAGTGGGAACCCGAAAGAGACGAATGGCGTCGCCTCCACGGACTTGGGGTGGGGGGGTGAAACAAGAAGTTAATGGCTGATGTTGACGGCGTTTAACGTTCGCACCCCTACAGATGACGACTAGCCTCGTAACGAGCTCGCCTTCGGGATCATTTTAATTTCCAGCTGCGGTTTTGCGTTAGTCTCTTGTTTTCCACCATCAATTTGGGACAGAGCCGTGGAAGATTTGGAAAGGAGGAGGGGGGAATGTCAGTTTCGAGAAAGAGGGAAGACGAAGCGCACGGCGCGTTTCTCCTGAGCGTATCCTGAAGGCTTCCCTGGGATGCGATCGGGGCTTATTTTTATTATTGTTTTTTTTAACTCGGTTATTTCTCAGTGGAGAGGGAGGTCGGGCAGCCGTTGTATATAAAGCGCGGCGACCTGCGGTTCTGCGAAATGTGTCCTGAGTTTAGGGTCCGCACAGAAAATCTTGGAGAAATATTGCGTATATAAAAATAACTTGTGATATTTCAATTATTAAGAATTATTATTCAGTCAGGGATCTAGGGGGATTTCTTACGGGAGTCGCAAATAGCCCCGACCCAACGTGTAAAGGGTTCCGAACTACGCTGCCTAATCCGGCAGGTAAACGGTGACCGGGAGTCTCTTACGGTTCCTCCGGCTTGGTACCGGTTAACCTTAACGGTCTAGACCTGGTTACCCTCCGGGTTGAGGGCTATCTGTGCAGCCCGTCGTTTCTCCCGTCGGGCGAACTCCACAGGCGGGGCTGAGACCAGTCTGATGCTAAAGCGAGACCGAGAGACGGCTAGCGCGCGTTAGCCCGCCGGCTAGCTGTTGGCTGCGCGAAGCGTGTCTCTATCCCGCCACCTCCGTTGCCTTCATTTTTTCCCCCCAGGGGAATATTTATTTATCGCCCCTTTTTTTTATTGAACGGGCTCGGGCAGTGAGTGTGGAGCGGCCGATTTTCTGGCGTCACGATCCTGAGTCTCAAACGGCTAGGCTAGGCTAAGACGAGACGAGACAGGCTAGGCTAAGCTAGCGAGCGGTGACAGCATGCGGCCGGAGAACTCCGCCGCCGTCCTGCTCACCGTCCTCTACCTCCTGTCCAGCTGCGGACACGCCGCCGGAGAAAGTAAGTAGTGACCGCCCGTCTGCTTAGAGAAACCCACCGCCATGCTCCCGTAAAAAAAAATAACAGTGATAGTAACAGCTGTTTATGGGCGCCGCTGTGCAGGTGGGAGAGTGAAAGCGGCCATCGAGAGTGTGTGTTTAGATGTGGTGTCAAATTTATGGGTGTGCATTTCTGTTCTGTGACAGTGTGACAAGTGCGTCCTTTTAACAGATGCTTTTAAAGGCTCCGATAGTACAGAGCCGGAAAGCAGCGGAATCAATGTGCAATCTTGTCGATTTCGGGGTGCATTGGCGTTGGAGCGCGCGGCAGGCTGGCTAGGACCCCAGTAAGTCGTTAGTGCTGGTCGGGGGCGTGTTTGCTCACGATGGCCGTGGTGTGGAGGATCGGCTTCGCTGTGAGCACTTACGGTATTACCTTGTGCACACCCGCACTGTGCAAGCAGCCGTATCTCCTGAAATCACTGCCTATGAAAAGGTTTTGAAAATGCTTTTGGCTGTCAGCGTTTCGTCTTCGTGTATATTTTTGTTGGATCTCATTTGACCCCAAGTACTGAATATGCAATCAATGTTTTGGAGTAAAACTGGTTTGCGTGTGTCTAGTAGATTAACAAGTGGATTTACCAAAGTATAGAGATAGCAGATCTTGGATAACTAGAATGGCCACTATAGATATGTTTGAAATTGTATGCTTGCTCCCGTGTTACTTAATTTTATGAAGCACATCTACACGTCAAGTGAAAACAGTTTGGAAATGGACACAATAAAATTAGGAGCAATATTTTAACCACTTAAATTAATTCTTGTTTGAACACCCCCATGAAATCCTGCCCTGGATTAGTTTTAATCACCACATAATGGCATAGAGATTACCAAACTGCCGTTGGCAATTTTGTGGTCCATGTAAGATTGATATAAACTTGGCTTTTGCCTGCCCTCCACTTTGAGTGTAATGGTGCTTCAATGTTTTGTAAATTTGGATGTTGTTACTAAATGGGATAATTGTAAGATGAGTGTTATCCTTTGGGGGTATTAGGTCCCGGGCTTTGAGGCCTCACACTTTGATGTTTACGTGTTCCTCTTGTCTCTGGGTGGCCTGTTTCCTGGCATAATTCGGCTGAGTGGAATTACATCTGCGAGTGCATAGTGCAGAGTGAACATGAGGCCCCGGGTTTTGCTGGCTGGTGTCCTGTGTGACTGTTGTAGAAATGGTGGCCAGCATCCAGATAATTATTACCTTGGAATTAGTTTCTTTGGTGGCTGTAGGGACCGGTGCTGGAACCTTAGGGGGCCCCGTTGCGGACCCCCCCGCTGCGTTTGGGAGGTTGCGTCTGCGCCTGAAAGCGCCTCGTTCCTCCTCATTTCTGGGCACATGATCTGTATCGCACTCATATCTGGTTGTGCCCCAGAGTCGTCAGGTGACGACAGACATGCTTGTTTGCACTCAATTTGGTGCTTTCGCTTTAGGAAGTCCGTTATCGCTTACCATCAGTTTATTGTCCATGGATACTAGCTATAAATATCAGGTATCAAAACACTTTTTGACAGAAGACATTTAACACCAAAACAAGACTTTTCTTTTTCTTCCCTCACATTGCTTCCTGCTGCAGTCCTTTTTGGGACCTTCCTCCTTTGCTGAATCTCTTTCAGAGATAGAAAGCTTTGCTATAAATAAGCAAATATTCTAATCTTAAGGGCCTTTTCCTTTGACTTTCCGAGCCCGATCCGTGATCGTTTGCCTCCTGAAAAGAGGATCATTCCCTAGGCTCCCTTGGATCTTGTACATCTTCATGTATGGAGACGCTCCCACACATTTCCTGCTGATCTTTGTGCCACAAACCTTTCACCGTCACATGCTCCGAGTGTCAGTGTGTCCTGAGAGGGCTAATCGTGCAACATCGGATTTAAATTGAAGTCTTTTTTTCTATGTTTTTGCTTTCTTCTGAATCTGGCCGACAAAAATGTACAGCTCTGCCTTAACCGGCTCGCACAGGATTCAGCAGCCAGGGTGGAAAATAAAGTGGAATCGAGCTGTGCAGTGGTGGCTGTCTCCCTCGTTCCCGTCAGGTTTGCAGGAAGAGCGAGGCTATTTCTGCAACTAGTAAGGTCCTCTGATTCGGACAGAGCCATCTTGTAGTCCGCGCGCCTTGCAAACAAACTCTGGCACATTCATATGCATGTATGTAGATTGGTGTCTGGGAGGTCATGGTGACACACGGGAACCGGCACGTCGACGGCCTGGCCACGGGCTCAGAGTCTGGGACTTAATTTGAGCCATAAATTTCACTTTCTGGAATCTGATGCGGTTTCGATAAGCACTTGACTGCGTTGTTTTTCATGTGCACGTGAAGAGGTCGAAACTTTGAACTCAGGGTAGTGGTGAAGGCTTTCCCCACAATTCCTTGCCTGTGGAATGCGTGGGCGGTCTGCCCTGTAGGTGCTACTGTGAGCTGGGTGTGACCCGTGATTACCCCCCCCCCCCCCAAAGAGAAGCCTGTCCGTTGGCCTGAGAAGGTTCTTGTTCACTGTGGCACCACGACACGCCTGCTAATTGATGCCCCGCGGGATGGTCTCTTGACCCTTCAGTAACCTAAACTTTTCACACGTTCCCTCCCGTGCCGAGTCTGTTTGCTGAGGTTTAAGGTCGATCTCTTGCCCCTGATTTCAAACTTTTTCTGGCGAGCCGTAAAACTTCGAATTGTTAGCTTGGTGCCATTCAGAAGTATGATGCTGATGCTTTCTGTATCGGGTCTCCTCTTGGGTGTTATTAGTGAGTCGACCAGTAGCAGGAATTACTGTGACGTGTGGTGTCAGCGACCAGCTAACTGAAGACACCCTATGAATTATGACAGATTATTACTGAAGTTAGGCGGCTAAGATTAGCTTACCCTGATACTTCTGAGGAATGCCCCCTCCCTGGGTAGAGGCTGTTGTTAGAACGCCCCCCTGAGTATGGTACGGTCACCTTGAGATTTTGTGAGAGCTCACCCACTCTCCTGGCCTGCCTATGGATCGCAGACGGAGGTGGTTTGTTCAGGTGAAGCATGGCTCGACTGTCTAATGGTACTGAGGAATCCCCCCTTGGGGCTGCAGGTCGCCCTGGGCTAATGTCCTTTGTTGGCTTAGACTGTGGGTGTTTTCAGTCAGATGGTCGTAAGGCAGAGTTGCTGAGTGTCAGCAGCACCCAAAACAAGAACGTGAACACGAATCCGTTGCAAAATTAAGGGCATTTAGTCGCTCGTTTGTAGAAGAGACTGGGCTTGCTTTGGGAGTTTACTGTGAAGGTCGTTCATACAGTGATATTGGTTTGCATAGAGGTCTTATCTTTAAAGGCACCGTGATAGACCTCGCATTGACTTCCCTCCTTGGCGAAGGTTTTTAATCTCGATTCCCTGAAAAACTGGGGCCATGTGACTTTGGTTTGGCTGCAGGATATAGTGTCCGTTGTGGTGCCTTATGAAGTGCCACCTCTTGACGTTTAGTTGATTGATGACTCCTACCACCACTGCATTGCTTGTATTTCTGTGTTCATTTTAGCACAACCCCCCCATACCCCGGCTTCCTTGCCAAACCCATGGTTTACTTTACATCAGCACTCTAAGACCTGTTTGATACTGGGTTTTCTCAGTGCATCCAGTGACTGGTCCAATTAGTACTTTTATCTGTCAGTCACTCATACGAAAAGCACACATAAGTATATAATAGTATGTTTGAGAGAACAGGAGACTGCTTGTACACATGGACCTCTGCAGGGCTTGATGTGGAATATAGGGGGGGGGGGGCGCAGTGTATCTGGAAAGCACTGCACAGACCTGTAGGGGGCGACGCAGTCCAGGGCCGCTGATCTTCCCTTGTAGTCACAGGTAAGGCACGCTCGATCGGGATACGCTCTCCCCAACGCGCGCTGCTGTTTTGTCTCAGTCCGAACATCCAATTTCCTGAGAGATAATAGGATCGCCGGCCTGCCCCCGTCGCTATGACGACCCTGCTGTTTGTGCCGTCTCCAGATGAGCCTTATTTTTCACCTGCAGATTTCTCAAAAAACACATAATGACCAACGTCATTCTCCCCAGACGGGGTCCGTGCGCCCTCCCTCCCGTGCGCATGCCGAGATTGGCTCCAATCTCTTCCCTTCCTGTGAAAATTGGGATGACGGCTCTGCATGCTTCCTAATGAATGTCTTCATTAAAACTTAACCCCAGGCCCTGACTGAGTTGTCACATTAATCCTTAATCCTGCTTTGCACTCAAAGAAAATGAATGAAAACATGTTAAAAAAAAAAAAAAAACAGCCTCGCTCCCTGCGCCATGAACTAGGGCCCTTCGCTTTCTGCATACATGCCTGTCCCTCCATCATTACATTCTGCTCTTACACCAGGGAGCTGGCCGGGGGGGCGAGCGGAGGGGGGGGGGGGGGGGGGGGGGG
>JABFEB020000043.1:14313900-14327973 GCA_019775895.2 Stomatorhinus ivindoensis
TTGGTGCTGGACTCCACACCTCCCCCCCCCCCCCCCCCCCGGCTCGGAGAATGTGCAGATTTCAGGGAGTCAGGCTCCACCGGAGCTCATCCGCATCACGTGTGCTGCTTTCTTTCAGGCTGCTGGTCCAGACTGTGCTGCAGGAGCTGAAGCAGTACCACGGGTAGGTGGGCAGCTGTGTCTGCAGGAGGCAGAGACAACACCTGTCTCAGAGAAGAGGTCTCTGTGTTTGTCTGAGGTACAGGGCATCTGAGAGAGGAGGTCTCTGTGTTTGTCTGAGGTACAGGGCATCTCAGAGAGGAGGTCTCTGTGTTTGTCTGAGGTACAGGGCATCTGAGAGAGGAGGTCTCTGTGTTTGAGGTACAGGGCATCTCAGAGAGGAGATGTGTGTGTGGTACAGAGAATCTCAGATACAAGGTCTATGTGTGTGAGATAAAGCACCTCAAACAGGAGGTCTGTATGTCTGTAAGGTACAGAGTATCTCAGAGGAGGTCCGTGTGTCTGTAAGGTAGAGTATCTCAGAGGAGGTCCGTGTGTCTGTAAGGTACAGAACGTCTCAAAGAGGATCCCCCTCTCTGTCCGAGATGTTATGCCCTCTGATGTTTATGCTGAAATCATCTTTCCCACAGAGCCAAGCACCAGACCAAGGACGGCAAAGAGGCCACCAGCAGAGTTACCTGGTACGAGTTCCTCTCCAAAGAGTAAGTCCTTCCGCGTCACTTACCTTTGCTGTCAAAACCAGGAGGCACCCTGACACTGTCACCAGTTGCGGCACTCAGGTTAAGGCAGTTCTGGTGAAAACCTCCCCTGCCTTCTTCAACCCACCCCCCCCCCCCCTTCCCCATGAACAGAGAGGAGGAGGAACAGGTGGAGAAGGTGGAGAGGGGGGCGAAGGTCAAACGGACACTCAGCTCGCTGAAAAACAGGGTGACGGGTTCATTCAACAAAGACAAGGTGAACATGGGTGGGGTCAGTGATAGATACATCGTACAAGTACTGCTGGGTGTTTAACGTTGTGGTCGAGGCCACAGCCGTGTAAAGCCGTCCTGTCCCTCACAGGGGAAGAGCCGCGAGAAAGAGCAGCAGAAGGACAAGGAAAAGGAGACCAAGGAATGCAGCGGGCACCAACTTGCTCCAGGCACCTTCTCCAGCCTTGCCACCTGCTCTGTGTGCTGCAGAAGCTTGCAAAGGAAACAGGGTCTTCAGTGTCAGAGTGAGTGCTGGCCCCGAGGCCCCACCCACCTGCAGCCAGCAGCCCCGCCCATTTCACACTCTGACACACTTACGTAACCAAAACACTACAGAATGCCAGGTGCATGACTTGCGGTCTCCCAGAATGCCTTGCAGACCAGTCAGCTATCAGAGAAATGGTTTGTATGAAAGATTCCGATAGCGCTGCAGTAACTGTGCTGTGTGACTTCCTGCAGAGCCCTGATAATACCAGGGGGAGGAAATGACATAACAAGTGTCGAGGATGTGTTTGCTCCCCCAGCCTGAAAGTGTGATGGACCGTGAAAGCGATACCCTAGTTCAAAGCGACATCTTCACAAATACCTGGCATGAACATTTCAGTCCACGGTTTTTCTAAAATTTCAAAACAGGCACTTTTTCCAGTCTCAGGTCCATTCACATCATGACGACTGTCAGAAGACAGAGTCGTGCTTGAGGTTCTACAACATAGGAAGCAGAACTGATCCAGTAGTTAGGACTCCCCTCCAATATTTTACCTCCTCCCACAAAACAGGCCCACCTCATTGGCTCCTCCCACAGAACTGACCCCTCCTACATTAGCTGCAGAATCTGGCTGAATCTCAAACGGTCCTAAATGGATCCCTCTCTCCATAAATGGGTGCTGTGTGTGTGTACGTGAAGCGTGCCGACTCAGAGACGAATCCCAGGGACGCGCAAACAGGAGCTCAGGGGCCACCGCTGGGTGGACTCGCGGCAGTACGGTGTGCCGCTTCTTAAACAAGCCCGGTCGATGTACCAGACAGCGGCAGCCCGAGGTGATTTAACACTAAACAGCCAAAGGGAGGGGTGTCCTGTGAACGAGCTGCAGTTTGTTGTCGCTGTATCAGAAATGGAAAACGATTAATTCTTATAATAATGTGGAAAACGCACATATTGCGCGATGGGGGTAAAGCCCCGAGTATTTTAGCCTCGATACTAATCTTCCTTCAGAAACAATAAGTCAACCCCTAGGTAAACTTGATTAGCAGCCACATAACCACATAACCAAATTACAGTCAGTCTTTTACAGATAAGATGTCGGAAAGTTATGCCACCCCTGAGTCCGTGTCGTTGGTTTCGAATGTTCAGTTTCAGAAATGTTCCGACACCCGACAGGAGGCGCACCGTTAGCGGAGAAGAGACTTCAACATGTCTAACTTTGAGTCAGCTTTAGCTAGGCTACTCAATGATTGACATCAAAGATAGCCTCAAAGATAGCTCGTATAGAAATTCAATAATCATGCTTTACATCTGTTCTGTCTGTTCTATAGAGGATGTTTGCGAAAACCGGTTAATCGGTGTTTTATACTGGGTACGGTAGTTAAGAGGGTATTATTAACGATAGAGCTCGACAGTGTCTTAATACACATCACGCTGATGAGCGACGAATTTCTCTGCAGTAAATATATTAACTACCAAGCAGTGCCGTGCTATCGAGCCTTTCTGCGCATGTGCAGTTCCACCAATTAGGGTTTGGGTTAGGGTTAAGGTTAAGGTAAGGGTTTCAGGGATTTTGTGGGGTTAGGGCTATCGATTAGCACTACGGTAGCCTAATTCGACAAAGTAGCTCAACAGAACACCGGTCAAACCACGAGGCGCCATAGGCTGCAGCCTAGGGCGCCATTTCTGAGCGGGCGCCGAAGTAACCGATTTCACTTTGTCATGGTGGCGCCGGGGGCGCCTGGGGTGCGGCTTGCCTAAGGCGCCACATGAGTTTTGAGCGGCACTGTTACCCAGGTCAGATGAATGCGTATAATGTAGCTGATTAAAATATAACTTGTTTCCTTTGCAAGAATAGGTAATACTTTCTGTTTTTTGTTCATTTCAGGATTAGGTATAAGGAACTACCTGTTGAGTGTCATTGTTATTGACAAACCCGTAAATTACCATAACATTTTATTCCCTTTTTTGGTATTATCGGGGACAGTCATGTGGTGTCGATTGGTAAACGGAGATAAACCAATATAATAAGGATAAATGACTGTCTCTCGCCCCCTATTGACGGGCAAGGTGTATTGTCTGTTTTTGGCTTCTTATCTTCGCCGCGGTTTGTTTTTATATAGCACGCGGACGGAAGAAGGACTGTTCATTACATCCAGTGTATTAATACAGCATAAGGCCCAGGATATAAATTGATTTCAGTCCGTTAGTTACTTTCGTAGACCTAATAAAAGAATATATTCCTTTATGTAAGGATACTTAAAATAAATATCAACAGAAACCAAGATACGCCTACATAAAAGCCCGCTTGTATATTTAGATAAAGGCGCCGGAGAGGGGGTGCTCGGCTTGGCCGCTTGTCGCCTATTCTTGAGTCATTGTCCCTTTTAAGTCTGTGTTAATGTTGCAGCTGTGACACCTCGCACGTTAGCGGTACATGACTTGAGCAGGGCGGCCGATTCGGGTTTCGGCAAAGCCAGCGTCTCTTTAACTGGGAGACGCAGCCCGGCGCAATGGAAGGAGGACTGTGACTTCCCACAATGCTTTGCAGACGAGCGGAGGTGGTAGGAGGAGGAGATGGTGGAGGTGCGTGGGGGTGCAGGCGAATCCGAACGCCAGGCAGGGATCGGGCCGTCTTCTTTCATCGGAGGATCAGGTGTCCAAGACGTGAATTTCGTAAATGAGGTAAAGCGGCCTGTTTTTTGTCTTTGGGAGATTGGGATCCGATGGACAATATCTGGCCAACAGGGACGCGATGTCCGTAGAGGATGGCGGCGCGGCTCGGTACGGCCGGGATCGGCTCGGTTCCCACCGGCGCGGGGCCCAGGCTTTGCCCGGGCCTCGCGTCTCACACCCCGCTGCAAATCTCAGCGGCTGCAGTTGAAAAGACAGCCTCGGTTTGTATGTGTTGGTCGATCGGAATCGAGATCGGGGTTGTTTTCGGAAGTTTGTTGTTAAAATGTAACAAAACGCCTCTGCCCCGGGTATTAAAACGGAAAGTTCAGTGTGTGAACCGGGAGATGGGTGTGTTAAACGTTAAAAGTGTTATTAGTAATGTCGTGCACAGGTAAACAACAGAAACCTCTCTCATTAATTTTTCTAAATGCGATCGTTTGTGTTTTGGTTTTCAGCCATATGTGTTCTAAAAACAAAATCCCTTACATGGTCAGTTACTAGCTTCCTACTTCAGTGAGTGTTGAGGCCATGTTATAGTTTTCATAGGATGGTATGTGTGATGATTCTGGGGACGTTTATCAAGCTTCATTGTGTTCGGGTCTAAGTCTGGACAGCACTTAGGCAAAATCTTCAAAAGACCATCCCATCTACGGATTGCGGCGGGGTCCGATGCCGTATAGAGTGCGACAGGTGCTATTCCTCTTAGTCGGAACTAAAACTCTGCGCTGGTTAACGGCAGTGTGCGGGTTCGGGTCCGAGTCCGGGTCGCGATCCGGCGGCCTGCAAAACTACATCACCGTGTTGCACCATACAGTGAAATTCTGTGCGGCGACTCTCATGCAGAGACACGGCGACCTGCTTTATATTTAGTTGTATCGATGATTTTATAGATTTTGTGTGAGGTGAAAAGCTGCAGCTTGGGAGTTTTATCATTAGGATTTGAAGGAGACATGCAGGCAGTGTGGAGTGCTCTCTAGTGGATCGTAATGGCTCAGAGGTGCCCTTTAATGCGGTGGGACTGGTCTGTCAGCTCTCTTAAGAGTGCCTGCAGTTCTGAATGGAGTACCCCAGCCCCTTTGTAACACAACCCTACCCCCACACCTTAGAAAATCGATATCCACCGGCAGGTGTTGTGAAGAATTCGGGGGACAAATGCTGCAGTTGGCTTCACAAACAAGCCAGTGCGTGTGGGCTTTGGCAGAACCATGAAACCCAAACAGGGCTCTGCTCGGTGTGCTGTGTGAGAGGGGGGTACCTTCCTGCTGGGGTGCCATGAGGCAAAATGCATCAACTGTCTGATTTGGTGAAGTTTGTTTTTACCTGTTTTTATGGAAAATCATCTTTACTGGTGTGAAAATCTGCAGGTTGACTGCAGCAGGACCCCCCCCCCCATTGGGGACTAACCTGTATTTCCGGCTCCTGTATGCTTTGGTTACTTGAGGGGCGGGGCTTCCTGACAGATGGGTGTGTCTCAGCTGGGAGGACAGGCCCCGCCCCAAAGGGTGCCCCGCCCCTCACCTGCCTGCTTTTATCCTTGCTTCTGGGGTGTGGTGCGACTTCTCTTGTGTGTAACTCAGTTTTCTCTGATTTTTCTCTGACCATTTCATACACTTTACATGTCCCCCGTCCCCCCCCCCCCCCATTATCAAGCAGAAGCACCTGATTTTCCTGAAGCTGCTCTGCCCCCTGCTGTTCACCCTTTGTCAGTATTAATGGGGGGGTGGGTTGCATACGCCGGCGAGTTCATTTAGCATGCCCGTGGGAGCTTTACAGTACAGAAATGTTCTGCAAGCAGAAGGAAAAATGATTGGTTCAGAGAGAGAACCAATCAGCTTGTAGAGGAGGTGAGACCAAGCAACTAGAGGAGACAGGACCAATCAGATGTTTTGGGCCCGCCTCCTTTGGTTGCTTGGACCCTACAAGTAGAATGATGTAGAGAATTAACCAATAATTTTTCCTTCTGCCCTCAAACATGTTTGTGTAAGTAAAACTCTCACGAGTGTTTAGTATCGAGTTTTACTGAAAGTCCTGGCTTTCCCAAATCTCAGCGTGGTCTGGTCACCTTGGGTAGAGCGATGGTGCCATAGAAACCCCTTTAAAAACAGTGGTCAGACTCAGCCTGGGCCAAACTCTGGTGTCAGCAAAGCCTCCCTTACAGCAGAACCAAGCCCCGCCCCGTTTCCTGCCTGGCCAATTAAACTGAACTTCTCAGGTGTCCCAAGCTATTTCAACGCCAAGCAACGAGCGACTTGATTGGCTTAGGGAGGGCACTGAGGGATTTCTTTGCCCAGCTTTGATTGAGGGCCCTTCTAGTGCTGTTTCCTCAGCCCATGGCTGTGTTGGCCTGCAGCACCCCCTCACTCCCTGGTCAGATGACGTCATTGGTCAGTGCCACCGTATCCAGGATGCGACAGAGTGTTAAGGGAGCCTCGTGTGCATGTTGTCTTTCATGTATGACCCGTTCCTTGCACACGCCGGTGGATCTGAGCCTGTCTGGATGCCATTAGGCTGCTCCGTGTGTTTGTTAAGCTGTTAGAGTTAATCGATTAGTGTGCGGTCTCTCCCGACAGACTGCGCAGTAAACGTGCACAGGAGCTGCCGGAATCTTCTCCCCGAGTGCGCCAGCGACAGGAGCAAGGTAGGAGCGCAAGCCGCAGAAGGAACCTTCTCGGTGTTGCTCGTAATCCCCGCGTCTGCCGGTTGTGAGAGCTCTCTGCTGCTGGAATGTGTCCCACGCTGATGCGAATCACAGGGGAACTGGTCAGACTTGAGTCCTAAGATTAGCAAAACCAGTTTTCTCTCCAGAGAGGAGGAGTACGTTTTTCCTCTTATATTGTCTCTCAATTTTGTCTGATGCAGTAGGGCACTGCGTCGGTCTGTGAGTCGTTTCAGGGATGTACAGGAGAGAGTCCTCATTTGATTAAGATGAGCCTCCGTCCCCACAGGTCGCCAACTCCCCTGATACGAGCTCTGGAACATTCCAGAAGGCGGCGCAGGTCTGCGGCCGAGGTGAGTGGGGGTTCAGTGGGTGCGCGGTACAGCGCTCTGTTCTGTGAGACGTACGGTACAATTCCGGCCCCATCTCTGCATTTTTGAGAATTTCAGACTTTCAGGATTGCGGCAGATGGGCGGGCTTGTGTATTTTCAAGAGTGGGGGAGGTATGCCGGGTAATCAGGGTTAGGGTGGGTTAGTGTACAGATCGGGTACAAGTCTTTCTGACACCCACCCCCCCTCCACAGCCCAGAGGGACCTCCCACGCACGTCACTGCCCGAGATCTATGGCTTATCTGCCTTGCCTCGTGGTCCAGGCATGACCATCACCCCCCGAACACCTAACGCTCAACCTGCTTTATCCAGAAGCCCGCGGAGCGGGTCAGTGCCCCCCTCCCCCATTCTCTCCTTCCTGTCACGTGACAGCAGCAGATGACCCTCATGTCTCCTGAGCGGGTGATGTATGATCAGTCTACGATGACTGTTTTCCTGTAGATCCATTCCCAAGGAGATGGAGGACTCAGATTCCAGACCGAGACCCATGGGAGATGACAGCGAGTCCATCACAGAAGGTCAGCAGTCGTGTATTTGGAGCCCTCGTGTCCGGGTCCGATGCAGCGGGTCGTGACCTGCATGGTGAACGGTGTTCCCGGTCCCCCCAGTAGACGCACATTATGTGGACCTACGTGCCGATCTGGACTCGGACGCCCAGGACCTGGAGCTGGAGTCGTGGAGCCTGTTGGTCGACGCCCCTTACCTACAGACACACCCCAAGGAGGTCGCCAAAAGACAGGATATAATCTATGGTGAGCCGGCCAGGCGGGGAGGCAGACTTGCCGTAAACGGGGCGATAATGTACTTCTGTGAGCCGGTAGGAGCAGAAACCATTCCAAAGCCAATGATCGCATCATGAATGCTGGAAGAAACGTCACGTTTCGCAAATACGCCGCGTCCTGAAATAACCGTCTATGTGTCTTGCTGACGGATGTGTGCTGTTTCGGGACAGAGCTCATGCAGACGGAGATGCACCACGTGCGCACGCTGAAGCTCATGGCCGGCGTCTACGTGCGTGAGCTACGCGACGTGCAGCAGATGGACAGCGAGCTCCTCTTCCCCCGGCTGGACGACCTGCTAAAGATCCACGTCTGCTTCCTGTCCTCCCTCCGCCAGCGCCGCCGGGACTCCCTGGAACCCGGCGGCGATCGTAACTATGTTATCCAGCGGCTCGGGGACATCCTGGTCTTGCAGGTAGGAGTGCTGGTCCTGTGGTGCCCTCTGGTGGCGACCCAAAGTGGTTTCTGTCAGATTCTCAGGGGTTGTCCCTTGTTTTTTTTTAACTTCCCATGATCCCTTTTTGACTAATAGGGATCACATAATTAGCACCTCGTTAGGTGTGGCAGGGAGACCTGTCTGGGGGGGGAGACTGTCTGGGGGGGGAGACTGACTGGGATGGTTTTGCTCTCAGTTCTCTGGCGACATCGGGGACCGGATGAAGCAGTGTTACGGCGACTTTTGCGGCCGTCATAAAGAGGCCGTCAGCTTCTACAAGGAGCAGCTGCAAAATAATAAGCGGTTCCAATACCTCGTCCGGGTAGGAAACTGTCCCTTTGAATCTCTGTGTTAAATTTGCCATATTAAAAAAGTTGAATGCCTTATTTTGCTTCGCCCCCAGAAAATCAGTACTTTGTCCATCATACGACGCCTGACGGTCCCAGAGTGTATCCTGCTGGTGACACAGCGCATCACCAAGTACCCTGTCCTGCTAGAACGCCTCCTACAGAGCACAGAAGGTACTGCAGCTGAATTTACATACATGGCTTAATGGTTAGGGAAGGGCACTTGTAATTGAAAGATTGAAGGTTCGAATCCCCGACCAGCAAGACACCACTGAGGTACCCTGAGGAAGGTACTGCCCCCGGGTGCTGAATTAGCTGCCCCCCTGCTATGTCACAACGTACGCAGAGGAGATATTTGTGCATTGTGTACTTTGGAGAGTCACTAATGACCACTGATCACTAAATTCAGAATAATGTGTGCTACAGTACTGATAATGATGCCCTTGGTGTGGTGAGATTTTCTGCCCCTGTACTTACTGATGCTCCGCCGCCTCCTCAGCTGGTACAGAGGAGCACGAGGACGTCAGCCAGGCCCTGGCGCTGATCCGTGACCTCCTGGTGCACGTGGATGCCCAGGTGAACGAGCTGGAGATGGCGAGCCGCCTGCGGCACGTGGCGAGCAGGGTGGAGCCTCGGAGTGCGGGCAAGCTGAAGGACGGTCGGGTGTTCCGGCGCGAGGACCTAACGCGGGCAGGGCGCGTGCTGCTGCGTGAGGGCGCCGTCAGCTGGAGGGCCGCCTCTGGCAGGCTCAAAGGTACCAGAGCGCCCCCCGGTGCATCAATGCCGTTAGAGCAATCCATTTATGTCCCAGATTTCGTGAAAAGCCCTCACTTTGGGTGGGTTTCGCCTCTGTCCCCAGCGAATCCACCCAAGTCTTTAAACGTCACTTCCTGTTTTCCCAGACATTCTGGCCGTCTTGCTGACAGACGCGCTGCTCCTTTTGCAGGAAAAGGATTTCAAATTCTCCTTCTGCACCGTGGTGAGTTCCCGGTCTGCTTCAAGGCTTCACTAGACTTCCGGTTATGACGCTGATCTGTGTTTCTCCTGCCCCCCCCCCCCACACCACCACCACCGCAGGACAACAAGCCGCCGGTGATCTCCCTGCAGAAGCTGATCGTGCGGGAGGTGGCGCACGAGGAGAAGGCTATGTTCCTAATCTGTGCCTCCTCCAATGAGCCCGAGATGTATGAGATTCATACGACATCCAAGGAGGAGCGGAACGCCTGGATGGATCACATCCGACAGGCTGTGGAAAAGTAGGGGGACCTGGAGATGTGGGATGGGTAGGGGCTGGGGGCAATTTCACCAGAGCCTCATCTTCCCCCCCCCTCTCCCTTCCTGCAGCTGTCCGATTTTGGATGAAGATCTTGGACGTGAGCATGGTGACCTTCTCGCCTTGAAGATGAAGGATTTCCGGGGTGAGACTAAGTTCTCTGAGGCTGTGGGCTGGATGCTCCTCAACAGACTGGCCCGGGGGGGGGGGGGGGGGGCACATCTCATTTCCTTATTTCTGCCCCTCCCCCTCTCCAGAGCAGCTTAGCCTGAAGGACGGCCAGATTTTGCAGAGCCTATCGGAGAAGCTGCAGATCTTTATGGAGTTTGCAGAGATCACGGGCTTGGAGGAGAGTTCCTCCTGCTCGCGGCTGCTGCTGCGTGGAGATTCCACTGACCTCCAGCGGGGGGAGCAGCTCCTCAAAGGGGCCATCAGTGATGGTAGGGGGGGGAGGGATGAGAGTGAATGCCAAATGCTAACAGTAGGTAGCATTCATTATAACGAGTCACGTCACAGTGCGGTATACCTCAGCATTCTCGTTTTGGCCCATCTAGTGGAGACCCTAATGAATCTTCTCGTGGGCACGACGGAGCCCCCCCAAAGCCAGGCGGAGGGCCAGATCGTGGGGGGGAAGCCCAGGAGGGCGGGCACTTTTGGGGGCTACGACCGCTTGCTCGCCGGTGCTGGTAAGAACTTCCTGCATGCACACGGTTGCAGGGTCAGACTTTTCTGGAACGTTTCGCTCTCCGTCATGGTGGTTCTTCTGTGACCCACACGCCCAGTCTGGCCGTTTCTGCAGGCAGCAGAGTGAGGCCCCGGGAGAGGTCCCAGCGAGCCAGCTCCGACCCCCAGTTGAAGGAGGCGTACGCGGCCGAACCAGAGCCCCCACCCTGCCCGGCCTTGGCGGTGAGGATCAGGGCTGCTGTCCATGGAAATCCTGGCTCAGTAGGGGGCCTCTAACCTTTGCCACCACCCCCCCCCCCCCCCACAGTTTTGTTTGGTATGACCCCTAGTGGGGGTCGGACCCCAGAGTTCTGTATTTCTTTTCCTCCCTGCTTGGGTTTTTTTTTTTGGTCCTCTCTTCTGTTTTGTACGTTTGTTCATTTATACCTTTATTCTTTTTCTTTCTGCCATTCCTTTTTTTCTGCTTTTATTTCTGCTTTTTGTGACTTTTTTTTCTTTCTTTCTCTTTCCCTTCCCTTCTTCCCCAGTTACACGTACCACTTGGCATCGAATTGCATTGAATTATATATATATTACCCGACCTGTATGCATGTGAGCTTTCGAGAGCCGTAGCTGATTCCCTGTCTGTGCGAACGACCTTAAAACCTGATCCCGATCCTTCCGGCCAGGCGGGCGACGCACTTGCCCCGAACCCGAGACCTCAGCCCTCAGACCGCTTCGCCGGCGCCGAGGTATGTGGGGGCCGGGAGTGCCCATGTAGCTGACAGAACCGGCTCTGATCTGATCTGCGGTCAGTGGGGAGGGAGGGGAGCTTATTCAACCTGCTATAAGCACTGTTCTCAGACACCTGCAGGTGTTTTTGTCTTGTGCGTATCAGTGTGTTGCTCAGCAGTCTGGGTGCACAGTCATTATTATAATAATTATTATTTATTTTTATTATGAACTTCACATGGTTTCGTGTAGAAGGACGTGATAGTATCAGTGTGGTGGTTACCTGATGGGGTTTCTCTCATTCTTATCCTCTCTCTCTCCCCCTCTCCCTCCCTCTCTCTCCCCCCCCCTTGTCTGTCTGGCCCCCAGTTCCTCGACAGGGTCATGTCCCTCTTGCGAAGCCTCCTCAGCCTGCAGGTAAACCCATTTTCTCTCCCCCGAGGGAGCGGCTCTTTGCATGTGTCCGGGAAGCTGAAGGAAGTGTCCCCCCCCCCCCCCGGGCAGGCGGTGGTGGCTCAGCAGGACAGTCACATGGAGCTGCAGCGCGCCTCCCTCTGGGAACGGGAGCAGGGTCGTCAGGGCAGGTCGAGGCCCGGGACGCTGCTGGAGCAGGAGAAGCAGCGCAACCTGGAGAAGCAGCGCGAGGAGCTGGCCAGCTTTCAGAGGCTGCAGAGCCGGCACCGCGAGGAGCAGGCGCGCTGGGAGCGGGAGCGGGACCGGCAGCGGCGGCAGGCCGAGGCGGCGGCGGCGGCGCTGCTGGGCCGAGAGGAGGCGTGCCGCGGCCTGGAGGGCCAGCTGGCCCGGGAGCACCGCGAGCTGGACGAGCAGCGGGAGCAGTACCAGCAGGACCTGGAGCGGCTGCGCGAGTCCACCCGGGCCGTGGAGCGGGAGCGGCAGAAGCTGGAGCAGCAGCAGCAGCAGCAGCGGCGAGTCCGCAAGCACAGGACCATCGGCCACGCGGGTCAGGTGAGCTCAGGCACGCTGCAGACCGCTGTGTCCCGCCACACCCCCAAAACAGGGCCCACCTACCACAGAAACACCACCCGGCATTAATGACCCCCCCCTCCACCCCCCAAGGAAATGTTCAACGGCGACTTGGGCGAGCTGATCCTGCGCCCCAGGCCCCATTCCAGACCCGGCCTGCCCATGGGCTTCGGCGACGACCCCGAGCGGCCCAAGGTGCCCCCGCGGCGAGAGAGCGCCGGCCTGCCCCCCCACCTGCTGAGCACCACCAACCAGATGGGCAAGCAGCCCGGGGTGCAGCAGCAGATCCCCACCAAGCTGGCCAAGACCAAGGGCCGCCCCAAGGTGGCGCAGCGCTGCGACAGCGCCGGTCAGCGTGCCCCCCCACCCGCCACACCCCCACCCCCGCAATCTGCCTCTCCCCACCTGATGAATTTCACCCCCTCCCCGACAGCCTCCTTCGAGACGCGGAGAGGCGCCTGGCCCTCGATGAGGGAGGACGGGACCAGGCAAGGCCGGCGGTCGCTGAGTCCCCCGCCGCCCCCGCCGCCGCCGCATGCCACCGGTGAGGCCCTGCCCCCCCGTCTCGGATCACCCCCACCCCTCCAGCCCGCCCACCTGACCCGGCTCGTCCCGTGTACAGATCCCGCGTGCCCCCCAGACCTGCTGCTCGACACCCGGCCTGCGGAAACGGGCACCCCCCCCAGGCAGCCGCCGTACACTCCGAGCAGGGACCCGACCAAGGAGGACGTCATCTACTTCTGAGCTTGCGGTCACATGACCCCGCCGCCCCCCCCGCTTCGGATCGCGCACTCAGGAACCTGCTGGACGCCCTGCGATGCCGGACAGCCTTTGGAACTGGACTGTTTTTAACACCCGTGTTACCACTTATTTTATGTAGGGAATGACTTGACTGGAGTCCCTCGACTTTCCATGATGCCGGGGGCTGTTAGTACGGCGTGTGGAATGCGAGGTAGAGGGTGTTTGGTACGAGGATGGACAGCAGCGATATAGCTGAGGGGCTGTACTTTTTGCCGATTTATCCTCTTAATTTTAATGCTTTTAATGTTTTTTTTCAGCGATCATACTGTGGTATGTTATAGTTTTAAATAAGGCCAGTTTCCTTTGTCTTAAATGATGTAGAGATGCATTCAGTTTGGAGAGCATTCAGATTCGTGTCTGTGCCTCTCATCTCTGACATTGTCTCACTGCCCCCTGCTGGTCTCCATGCAAACTGCCATTTGATCTCTGACGGTGGGCGTCGTCATTATCTGCTCGTGACCTGATTCCAAGCTCCCTGCCCACTCAGCCGTCTGTTGCATTATAGGGAATGAGAGTGTAAGATGACACCAAATTACAGTGCTTTATAATCTGGAGATAGTGTATCTGTAAAATGTCGCTTTGTAAGTTTCCTGTGATTGATAGCCTGACATCCTTTGTGGGTCAGCGGGGGGTATCAGTCTTCTGAAGGCCTTTCGACAGATGCGAACAGAATACGGTGACAATTTTAATGAATGAGCCTGGCGACTAAAGTTTCCTTCCAAAACGGACCAGGACTCGGGTCCTTGTGATTGACCCATCGTGCTGTATGTAATGGTGCCGGTCCAGGATATCGGGCCAGAACCCAAGCTGGAGTATGTGACACTCTTTCAGACCGCCCCCCCTCCCTTTTTGCATAGTGGTACTTGCCTCTCCTGCACTTCCACAGCGGTGGAGAATATCCTGACGTGTACCATCCCTGATAATTTCCTCAGAAGGCCCTGGAGCGTGTCACTCGTGATACGCAGAGTGAAACGCGTAGTTAAGGTACGTGTGTGATTGTGGATCACACTGGTTTTAGCTCTGTGGAGGTGGGGAGGGGGCTATCTTGTTTTTTTGCACACCCCATGTGCCTCTAAAATTTTCTGTAGCTGCCTGGGTGACCAAAGAGACCTTTTCTGACTGCTGTTTGTTATGTATGGGGGGGGGGGGGGGGCTTGGGTTTGTGT
>JABFEB020000043.1:14340499-14355952 GCA_019775895.2 Stomatorhinus ivindoensis
CCCCCCCCCCCCCCCCCCCCCCCCCCCCCCCCCCCCCCCCCCCCCCCCCCCCCCCCCGAGACAGAAAATGGGACTTGTCTCCGCTGTCCTCCCACACACTTCCCCCGTGGAGAGTTCTGGACGACCGCTACGACACGTGCCTGAGAAGCCACGCCCCTCTGGGTCAGAGCCCTGAAAGAGACAAACCAATCAGAGTTAAGCCTGGACTCCTATCCTTTATCCAGTCTAAACGCCCTGTTAGTTTTCATACAAAATGCTCCCGTCAAGAATAAACTATTTATTTTGGAGTTGATAGAAATTAATAATGTTTCTTCTTCTCTCGTGGATACTGTCCATCTCTTCTGTCGAATAGGCTACAATACATGCAAGGGAGCTTTGCGCGCAAAAATAAATTAATAAATAACTATTGATTAATTGACTCACAGACACCTCTCTGAATCAACAAGACGCACGAACCGCCCTTTCCGACTAACGAACACAACGGCGACATCAGACAGAGATAGAAAGTCGCAGATTTTAATCAATCCGTTTCGTAGCCGGGGTCAGTCTTTTAATTCCTATTTAACGATCCGACGCGTGTTGATGAACGACGGATTAAAAAAGACTGATGGGACTGTGAGAAGAGACAAATCTCAAATTGGAAGATTGTCCATGGGATTTTATCCGTGAAAGAGGAAGTGTGTGGCTGGGATAGACGGCCAACGGTCCCTGCCCACAGTCCAGGTCACTGCCAGCACAGCTAGAGGTCCTTGGCAGATGGAAGCACCCCACGACTCAAAAGTCTGTTACATCAATGACGAGCGGGGGGGGGACCTCGATCACCAGAGACACGCATGTTTGGGCAGGGCTGAGAGGCTACACTTCTTACGTGCAATGACAACCTTGCAGCCATGGTCGCCGCCAGCCCGACGGGTGAGCACTTCAATGTTTAGCCCCATAAAGCAATAATGTCCTCCCTGTACCTCAATCAGCGCACGAACAGCATTAAATATCCAATTGTCCTCTCGGTAATAATATGCCTCGAGAATCGGACAGTGGCCCAAAAGCTTACATACACAGCCATTGTTTTTTTTTTTTTAATGGAGGATGCGATGCAGGCCAGGAGAAGTCTAGGTCTGTCTTCGTTTATTGCTCCAATATAAACAAAATGTTGACTGTCATCAGTATGACGGGGCTGCGGATCGACCAAATAGTGTACTGTTGAAAAGACCAAGGAATAAATGAATAAGTGTCCGAAATCAGTATCGCACTAAGAGGTGCCAGTGACCTGATGTAAGTTTAACATTTTCAAATTGTATTGCTCGTGAGTTTTACCCCTAAGAGGGTTAAGCTTTAATATGTTTTTTCATTGGTATTTTAACAACAAAACGCTTTTAAATTGATATTTTAGACTACATGAACTAGTTAAATACATAGAAAACTCAAAGTACTGAATTGGAAGTTAAACTTAAAATTAACAATAGTGAGCCTAAATAAACTTCGCAGGACTTAGGTCGATAAAGTATTAAACATACCGTTAGAGCACAAATTAAAAAGCGGTACCTGCAAGGGTTCCAGTTAATTCATACACCGGGGAATTTGTATCCCGATCCGTTCCGGCTGATCAATCGTGTCGGAAGACTGAAATGCATAAAAACAAAGCCACCTACCTGGGTTTGTTACCGGGTGCCTGCTGGAGACCTGCGGCGGCTCGGCAGCCCGGCGCGCCATGAGGCCGGCGCGTGCACCTGTTCAGGATGGATCTGTCCAAACGGCACCTCTTAAAGGAGACTTCCACCCCTCCTCCAAAAGACGATACTAATTAACACCCCGAATCTCTATTATCATTATTATCATCACTTTAGATACGCAATATTAGGACAATAAATAGGGCCTACATTTCTTAATGATGATGATGATAATAATAATAATAATAATAATAATAATAATAATAATAGGTCTAATTATACACAGTCTATTCCCATAAATAAACCAGAGACCAGCGGCAGTGCGCAGGTGAACTATGCAGCAGCGTATAGATTTGGGTATGGAAGTTCGGGTCGTGTCCCTACCAAATATTGTTGGAGCCCTGTGTGTGTTTAGGGGGCGGGGGTTCGGGGCTGATTTGGTTCCTACCAATATTAAAACCAAACATACGCACGTAGGGCGGGCCTTTCACGCTGTGCTAGTTCTACTTCCGACTTCATTTACTGGGTGGATAATAAACTACAGTAATATAATTATGCGCATGAATAATTTGGCCTATAATTTAAAAATGTAGTCCGTTTTAAAGGAAGGGAAAATCATGGATCATGTCCGTCGGTTCTTAATCTTGCATTATGATAAAAAGCAGATCAGTGAAACATTAGCAAAGGTGTGTTCGTTTTATGAAAATGGTGAGCAATGTCGTTTCAGACATAGGCTCAGTGCGCAATTAGATACGCCCTTAGTGCTGTAGGCACCAAGCACCTACTCCAGTCCCATCGGCCCATCGATCTTTCCATTCGTTCGAGCTGGATGGAGCAGCTGCGGCTAGGTGAAGATGCCGCACTAACCGCAAAAGATCAGCCCTCACCGTTATTCCCTTAGGAAAGTGGGTACAGAAGACCGCAAGGAATAAACGTTGCCTTTGTCTGAAAGCAGAAATGCATGGCAGGAGTCGTTCGCGGTATGATAGATATGCGTGGGAGAAACAGTGGCCCCGGGCGCGTTGACGAGAATAAAACGCGGTTCCTAAAGAAAACTCAGCGGCTTTGGAGGCGCCATTAGGACAGACAGACCCCAAGGCGCAGGAAGGGTGACATACGGGGGCGCTGGGAACCCTCAAACCAGTATAGGAAGGAATCCCAGCAGGACGCGATATTGGTCTCGGAGATTCCGAAGAGCACTTCCATCATCTTCACATGAGACCAGGCGAAGCAGCCGCTTGTTAACTGGAGTTTTGCAACCTGGTATTTTCGTGCGTCGAAAGAGGCGCTATTCTCAATCACCACCCCAATTATCTAGACTGTTAAAAAGCAGTACTTACTAAAATGTGTTTGATATTTAGCCTAAAGTATGGATGTTAATCTTATACCTAAGTGGCCGGTGATTAAAACGTATTACTTTTGATTAACTAACAGCAGTGCCGACATTTTGGGCGCTTTCCACCGCACAAAGCACGGTATTTTCCGATTGACTTCCCGCCGAGTACCAGTACCGAAAGTGCCAAGCCAGCTGGGGTACTTCTTTGGTACTTCGGTATTTTGGGGTGGGACTTGCAAACGTAATTGCTGTCGATTTGTTATGCAAATAGCCTGCCGCTGAAACACAAAATACACACAGCGAGCAGCGAGAGACGAAATGAAAAGCAGTAGAAACAAACATATTTTTTTTAAAAGTAGCTATAACGAAAGGATGGACAAACGAGGAAACACAGGCTTTAATCGCCATATGGTCGGATGAACAGATCCAGCGGAATTTGGATGACACGACTCGGAATGAAGAAGTATTTGCCGTAATAGCAAGTCGCTTGGAAGAAATGGGGCACACGCGAAACACCGAACAATGCCGCTTGAAAATAAAAAAACTAAAGCAGGACTACAGGAAAGTGAAGGATCATAATAACGTGTTTGAGTTAAGCGAAAGAAATACCGCGTCACTTTTCGTGATGACGTCAGTGAGGGGCGATCACTGATTATATCTTTTGGCGCCGGTACCAGTTTTTACACCAGTGGAAAACCGGCACAAAAGAAGTAGCCTACCATACTTTTGGTACTTTATGGAAGTACCGAAAGTACGGTACCTGCTGCGGTGGAAAAGCGTCCTTTGTTTCCCCTATCTGACCGGATAAGACGGTCACCTGCACCGGTTTTACTCCGACCCCACCTTCCCATCCTTTCTTTCTGGAAATCTAGTGTTGGCAAACTAGAAACCGCAATGCGAAAGGTTTGGAAACCTTTGCCATGCTCATATATCCGAGCGTTGTCTTAAAGATAGCATATAAGTGAAGTTACTTATCCATACCCAACGGGACTTAATCCCCTCATACCGTCATCGAGACGTTTTGAACATATTTTCTTAATAAAAACGAGCCTTTGCAGAAGCGCAAAGCACAAGCATTCTTCCTACAACTAATATTTACAATTATTTTCTTTGAGTGTGGGATAATTAAAATGTGGAGCTCTGTGTCACTCTGCTTATTAAATATAAGACCTAAATGAATGTTGACATAAAGTCGGCGTATTGAATATAGATTCGCTAATACCACAGCCATTCTTTTTTGTACCTTTCTCCAAAGTAGCGTATGTGATACACTATTTGACCACTAGATATCACTGTGAAGCAAAGTATCGAAAGACTGAAACTTTTCCGAATTGTGTCAAGCGCTCAGAAACCCCATTTTGCCTATCACTATGGAATTGCCTGTAACACTAGACGACGGCCTCTTTACTCCCCCTAGTGCCCACATGGGGAATAGCAGGAGAGTAGCCTTCGGTTCTGACATAATCTAACCACCCACAGATCGGTTTGCTATAATCTTCCTATAATTTGAGGTTGTTGCTGTACATGCTGCAAAGATACACCTGTCAAGCTGTGAATAGGTAAGTGACAGAAATTTTGCACGATCAGTTATGTTTAGATGTTATAGAACACATAACTAGGCTTTGGATGTTTTGAAACTTTTCTGGTAACTGATGATCATGTTCCATGTGCTCAACATCAGCCTCAGACAAAAACGGAGGGAATACAGGTGGTAAACCAGACCTTACAGCCCACCACAAGTAAACTTTCTGTGTGTAGTACAGCTTTGTGCAGGTCTGTTCACTTGACCCGTTTCCTGATGGGTTGGCATGTTCGAAGCCTGTATTTTATTGCCAGCACATGGTGAATGACGAAAAGGAAAACTCAAATGCATTTTGAAAATGAAAATGTTGCAAAGATTTGGTTTTTTATTTTCTCTATCCTAATTTCATAGGTGAAATCAAGTTGGAACAGCATTAACAGTCCAGCAGGTCGTATGGCACATTCATAACATGGACCTTGCAAAACACCTGTACTGGGTCTGTATGATCATTTTAGCAAACAGACATTTTTCCTATAATAAGGTGGTCTGGGTTCCCCAGGGTTAAAGAGGGAAGCTGAAATATTAATGGACTCAAAAACGAAGCTGTGAGGAATGATGGGGTCTTCCCAGGGGTGTCGATCCTGTGCACCCCACCCACATGGACTGGGATAAACGACACCATGTGACAGCGGTGACTGTCAGGAGAAAGGAGACTGAACACTGCAGCACAGGAGACATCCGCCCCCTGAAGGAGCTTCTTCCCACCTTGGCAGGCAGACCATTCACCCTAACAATCCAGCATTAGCCAGATTGACATTGAGCTACAACACAGAGGCACAAAACACCCACCAGAATCTGTTTACTCAAATGGTATTTATTCAAAGAGAGCTTGCATGTTATTCTAATGCCTGGTACGAACTTAAGAACAGAATGAAGTCTCAAACACTGGAATTTATCAAAACACCTTAGAAGGTGGCATTGAAATCGAGAGCATTAAAAAAAAAAATATTTGGTCACTAAAATTGGAGGCAAGTTACACCAAGTTCAGAGTACTCACACAACCAAACTAAATCATGGGGGTGCAGGACCAGGCTCATGCATTCCTGTCGATTCTCACGTCGATCTCCCTCCCATTCAGCCGGTACCCGTTCATGGTGCGGCAGGCCCGCTCAGCGGTCTCCGGGCTCTCGAAGCGCACCACTCCGCATCCCTTGGACTTGCCGTTCTCCACCTTGATGTCCGCGAACTGCACGTGACCTGCGGGGCACGAGACCGTCATGTCACCTCTGGGCTGGGCACCCTCAAGGCAGGCGGGCTGGAGTGAATAAGCTCATGGGCGGCCTTACCGCACGCACTGAAGGCGTCCTTCAGCAACTTCCAGGTGAAATCAAAGGGAAGCTGCGGAGAAAATGCAGAGGTCAGTCAGAGGCTGCACCCAAACCCCAATTTCAAAATGAGGAAAAAGTACTTAGCATAGTATCTAAGTCTGGTAATACAGGCTAGTGTAGGAAACACTAGAAACAAGAGCGAAGACTTTACACGTATTCACACCTATCTGTGTAGAATCTATGCTATCAGTGGACGCACAGCAGTGCAGCCTATGACACAGCCTCTACACAGAAGTTTAAACCAGCCTTAAGGTACTAAAACTGAACACACTGACCAACAACATGTGGGCTCCAGATTTATCACTCACATTTCTGACAAAGATCTGGCAGCTCTTCCTGGCGTTGGCCCCAGCACCCGGCCCTCCACCCCCAACTCCTCCAAAGGGGTTACTGAAGCCACCCCGATCCAGGTCCGAAGGTCGGTCGAACTGGCCCCCGACACCAGAGGAGCCCATGCGGTCCATCCCAGTGCTGGGGAAGCGGTCGATGCCAGTGGAACCCATGCGGTCAAAGTTGGAGCCCATCCTGTCCAGGTTGGAGCCCATCCGATCCATGCCCATTGGAGACATGAAGTCCATCCCCCCACTCATGCGGTCCATGTTGGATGGGCCCATTCGGTCAAACCCCCCCGGACCCATGCGGTCCACATTTGAGGTCATACGGTCCAGGCCAGATCCCATCCGATCCATACCAGGCCCTAGACGGTCAAGACCAGAACCCATCCGGTCAAAGCCAGAACCCATCCTGTCCATATCGGACACCCTGTCCATGCCCATCCGGTCCATTCCTGGCATGCGGTCCATCCCAGAACCCATGCGGTCCATGTTAGAGCCCATGCGGTCCATACCCATGGAGTTACCTGAAAGGCAGACCAAACCAAAATGTCAGGAAACCCCAGTAGTATGCAGTGAACACGAGTCAAAGCCTGTATGAAACATCACTGCTCAACCACAGGCCCAGTCCATGCATGTGTATGAAAGCAGCTCAATACCTACCCATTCCCCTGTCAAAGGAGTCACTGAAGGTACTGCGAGCCATTCCCATCTCGTTTCGGCCAAAATCCCGGTCAAACCCACTACCGATTCCACGGTCCATGTCTGGCGGTAAAGAGATGCACATTCACTGAAACGCATTCAGAACAGCTGCCCAGCCAACACAGGGATGCTGAATTTGCAGGGAAAACTACCGCGGACAGAAGGGTCCTGCTCACCATTCATACGCCCCATTCCAGAGGGTCCAAATCTGTCCATATTGTTCATTCCTCCCCCAAAGTTGTCCATTCCTTAAACAAAGCCGAGGCGATGTTACTTTCATACGCCAAGACAGATGGGGGTCGGACATCACGACATCACAGGCTGATTACATACCTCCCATTCTGCCCACACCAAAGGCCATGCCATCCATCCCTACAAGACAAAGGTGATCAGCACATAGCAAACGGCAACCTTCAACCCAACAGCCCAATGACCAGGACAGTATTACCTCCAGGGCCCATGGAACCCAGCCCTGTAGAATTGCCCCCGCGGTTCAGCTGGTTGGCATCAATGGGCTGCCCGCCCGGTCCCAGTCCCAGGCCGATACCACTGAGCCCACCTGCAGGGTAGGGAGCCAATCAGCTTCCTGAACGGCCACAAAAAAAAAACCCAACGATGCAGATTAAACTCACGGGGAAGAGCGGGGGGTCTCTCCTGGGGGATAAAGTCATCCTTGGGCAGCGACTTCTCATCCTGAAAGAGGAGAAGCAGAGCTTAAGGAATCTGGATCAGTGTGGGCGGTGGTCGTCTCTTCAGGAGACCAGACAACTTACCAGCTTCACATGCATGACCCTGTTGAACAGCAGCTGGCCGTTGAACATGGCTGAGGGGCCGGTCAAGGGCCACAGTTAAAGCTACAGTGAAGACAGCATATGCAAATCCCAACACAGGAAACATGCACCATTCATCTCCCACAAAGGATACAGACTGCCTGCACGGCCTCTAGAGGCATCTCGAACGTTATGGTGCCCATCCCTCGGCTCTTGCCGTCCTTGTCCTCCAGGATATCTGCACGCACCACAACCCCAGCCATGCTAAACACCTCCTTCAACTTCTTCCAGCCCACTTTGTAATCCAGCTGCAATCGCAAAGCAAAGACTCAGCACATGCCAAGACCTTCGGCTCACGAAACCGAGCTCATCCGCCTCTGACGTCTTACATTGGCCACAAAAACCGTGCTGCCTATCTTTCCAGCCTGAAGTCCGTGGATGATCTCGTTGGGGATGTTGGGATTGTTCAGAAGACTGGGGGGGATGTTAACCATAGGTGGGGCACCAGGCCCCATACCCATGCCCCCCACACCCATCCCGATGCCACCAGGAGGGGCCCCTCCCTGAGCCCTTTGGGCTGCCCTCCTTGCAAATTCACCATCCACATCCTGCAGAGAGAGACTGGGGTTTCAGGACATCCAGAAACAGGACCCGCAAATGGCTGCAACTAACCAGCGGTCGTCAAGCCCCACCTCTTTCACTTTGAGAGGCCTTCCATTTAAGACATGCTTGTTGACCTTCTCCACAGCCTTCTTCATCAGCTCCTCAGTCCTGAACTCAACAACCCTGTTACAGAACACGGTCGGTCACACACAGCTCAAAAAAAAAAAGCGGCGAAACATTTGAGAAACACCAGAACCTAAGCATACTTACGCACAGCCCTTGATTTCATTGAAGACGCCAATAATGAGCAAAGAAAGAAAAAAAAACCTTTATTAGATATGGAAATCTCATAGAAAATGGAAGACATTCACAAGTCATTCATGCACATTAACTGAAATTAAACATCTGCTTTGACGGTTCCAAAGTAATATCCCCCAGTTATCTCAGCCACTGTCCGAACAACCTCAGCCTGACTCATTACAAAAGCTCACTGACTAGCACACCCTACTAGCACCATATGTACCACAGCTTTGGCAGATCTCATGGAAAGCATGAACATTGCTAAGCCAGAGCATGCTTTCATTTTACTGCACGACTGAGTGGCAACAGTAACACCATTTGGCAAAGCCAGATAAACTAACTGGCACCTCAGAGCCCCATTTGGTCCCCGTAAAGAAACCCGACAAACGAGCAGGAACCCGGTGCCCACTGGCAGGCTCACGGGTTTTGTGGGACAGCAGATCAGAGCTACACCCTCAAATGGAAAACCTCCATGACGTTATTCGTTAAGGGACATAGCGGAAGCGTATTCTGCCACAGGAAAGTGGGTCTACCAAGGATCTCCTACAAGTCGCGCTCCAGATCTCTGCAGGTATGATCACCCACAAATATGATGGTAAAAGAAAACTCAAGCTTGCGAACAGGATGTTCGTCTCTGGCACTTACCCTCGACTTGCCTTCTGCGTCCATTAAGTGTTCCACGTATGTTACCTCACCCACTACAAATCAGATTCCAGACGACAAACACCAAGGGAGAGAAGCCAAGAGAACAGTGGGGTTTAGATCAGACATCGACAGCCGGGCGGTGACAGCAAGCGCGGCTGGACTCTCCAGAGCTCCCCACTGCACCTCAGCTACACAACACTGCCGGTACAGGTCTACAAAGAGCAGGCTTGTTTGGTTAAAAGACTCCTTAACATGCCCTTGTGTAACAACCCCAAAGCATTGTTCAAAATGGGAAATTTAAGCAGACCGTTCGGAACTCTGCTCTTCCAAACGAGTCCATCATCCACCACCATTTGAATGTGAGACTCCCGCCCACAAGACTAGGAACCACGGCCAAGTGGTAAACTACTGCAGAAAACCAGGTTGAGTTCTCATCCCGCCTGCATTCTGTTTATATCCAAGCTACTCCAGCATGCGAGGAAACACCAACTGGAAGCAATTCGAACACCGTGGCCACTTGGACGGGCATCGGAGAAGGTAACCTTTTGACCTGTCCACTCAGACGAGTGGAAGACAAAACGCACGACGATTAGTCCAGCCAACAGCTTTTTTTATTTCAAGGTCAGGACTCTACACAGTTCATTGCCAAACCACAGCCAAAACCCTGAAAATTATCCAGCAATGTAAAGGGATCTGGACTCGGACCAACCCAAAGGTTGAAACAAGGACAAGTTTAAGAAGCAGCTAAACTTTGTAGACCTGTACCCCAAACCGCCCTAACATGTCCAATGTCACTGAGGAACAGCTCTGCGGTGGCATCAGCCAGTAACCACACTCGCTGTGGCAAACCTAAAAAGAGAGAACGCAATTTAGTCCTACAAAGAATCATGACAATCAGCGCAGGGTGGTCACGCCCCACACATTACACCATTCTGAACAGCATTAGATTTCAACTGCGAGTGTCCCCACGTTAAGCTCAGGAACCTTCTTCGATCTTAACGAGCACTCATTAATGAGAACTTACACTGAGAGCCAAATGAGACTGATTCAACCAGAATTCTTTACGTTTGAGAATCTGTTCAAAATCAATACTGCAAATACACAGCCAAGGTGACTCAGAATCGAACACCATCTGCTGGAGGAGGTGATACTACATGACCAGAGAGCAGAGGAACCGAACGCAAAACTGCAAGTTAAGCCCATTCCCGACTCATCCAAGTCGGCACAGAAACGTAACGGAATCGAGCACCGGGTGGCGCCTATGAGACGACTCCTCATGGATCTGAAGGAGACAAATCGAAACACCGCATCCAGCAGTGGGTTAGCGTTGCAACCTCACATCCAAAATTTCGACTTTGAGAAGAATGGAGATTTCCACCAGCAAGGTACATGCAGCCCAATTTAAGCAACTGAATCATTCACACTAAAGACCCCCCTTCTCACAAGCCTTAAAGGCAAAGAGGATCATCACAATGGGAGACCTGAAAAGCTCGCCCTGCTTCAGAGGAGCACCCCAAAAACCTTTCCTCTAGCGTGAACAGCATTCAATCCCCCCCGCTGCCTCCACGGGGTCCGTATCCGCCTCCTGGCAAACCGGAGGCTTGCTGGGCTCCTCTAAACGAGCCTCTACTTGCAACCGATCGTCCAGGTCACATTACCTTTCTCCTTCATGAGGTCTTTGAGCGCTTGCCACTTCACGTCGAAGGGGATGTTGCTGACGAACACCCGGTATCTCTTGGATGGGTTCCCATAGGGCTCGAAGCGGCCGCCAGCCCGCTTCTGGGGCCGCTCCTTCCGCGTCTCGTTAACCGCCTTCCCGTTCATCCCACTGTGAGGAGACAGGATTTCAGACGCGTGGACTGCGGGTAGACGCCCAGACCCGATGTAACAGCACGAAGCGGCGTCCTCCACCCCCATCACACTGCCGTTAGTTTAAAAGCACAAAGAAAACGACATAAACGAGCGCAAACATATATTGAATAACATAAAAACGTAAATAAGGTGTCACTGGCTGAAAGCTTAATCGATTACAATATCATAAAGTATCTATCTAGCTAGCAAGCTAAAAACACAACGGGGGGCGAGGATGCGATATTAGGGCACGCATGGATCGTGATTGTGGCTCCCCTTCTGCACACCGCAGATCAAGGGGGCCTTAAGGCCCTCAACCGGCAAAGCTCACCTCGCAGGGCCCGGTTTTTCAGCCGCTGCTTCAGCCGACATCTTGACGCAGTTATCTTCCTGAAACGATAAAAATGGACGAGTCCTTCACAGCCGGCGGGTGACGCACACGGCACCGTCGCAGGATTTCTTGAGAGTTTATAATCGGTAATCGCCGAACGGAAAAGCCCGCTTTGTTTTTTTTTTCTACGTTTGACCAGTGTAAACTAAGAAGACAGTCCCCTGGATCTCCACTGCTAAAATGGCGGCTGCACCGCGCAGAAAGTGGCTTTTCAATAGCGCCCGCGAAGTGCATTCTGGGATTGGCTTTGTGTTCGGTCGACACGGCGGCGCCGGTAACCAAGGGTCCTTAGTGACTGACCTGGGATCGGTGTGCTTCTGTATACGATTATCTTACACACTTGGAGACGACTAATACAACAGATCCCGGAACAGTTTTTTATGGGCATAACATTATCAACGGCAGTTTTGAGAAATCAGTGGGATCTACGAAAACGTTTAACCAGTTTAGTTGTGGCGAATTTTTCTTTTTGTGGTTGTAAAAAATGTGAGATTTCTATTAGAAATGTAACGCAGATGTAAAGAGTAAATTGAACAAGTACCAAGACTCCAGAACTGTTGAAGTTACATCTTAGAAATGAATTAAACCCTAGGGGGCGTGCGTCACAGCAACTAGCTTCTATCAATACATCCACAGTCACTTATACCCAGTAGCTTACACGGTCATAGTCTCTCCTCAGTTTTGCACTTCACGAGTATAGTGCAAGAGTACAACTTTTCTTATGACGTATTCATTATATTGTTACTTTAAATGTATTTACTTTGCCATCACCGTTTATTATGACAGAGTTGACCACCTTGCATTTCACTGCAGGTTATTATCTGACTATGCCTTGCATGTGACAGATAAACTCCTTCAATCAAAAAAAAAAGCTTGGCGACAGATTTAAAAACAACAGAAAGTCGTTGAGACATTAAAAGCTAAACGAAGTAGTTTTTCCCAAAACAGATTTCCTGTTAAAATATGCATAAGTAAGGGTTATCCTGTGCATCCACTTCTACTGTGGAAATGCTATGGAAATGGAAACAGGACAAGATTTTTCACTCTGAGCATTTTCAGCTTCCTGCAGCCACAGACCAGATAGTCTGGTCCTGTTTTATCTGACACTGTCAGGGTTCCTCTGCCAGAAACTTCTCGGCTTAACCAACCCCCCGTGACCCCTATTCTGTAGATATCGTCACAAAAACAACCAGGGTCTCAAAATATCAGAATTTCCTGCCCATATGATTTTCTGCTTAAATGCTTGGAATAAGACATTCACGTTTCCTCTGAAATGTTTACTGCTCTAAGATCGACATTACCAGTAAACCCTTAACCACTTAGATCCATTGTGGCATCTTGGTTCATTCCTGATTGTCCCATGAAATTGTATTTTTGCGTCATTTAATAATGTATGAAGACCCCCCTATAAGGGAACGTGACTCAGAACACGACCCCACACACCTATAAGGGGATGTGATTCAGAACAGGACCCCACACACATATAAGGAGATGTGACTCAGAACACGACCCCACACACCTATAAGGGGATGTGACTCAGAACAGGACCCCACACACCTATAAGGGGATGTGATTCAGAGCAGGACCCCACACACATATAAGGAGATGTGACTCAGAACAGGACCCCACACACCTATAAGGGGATGTGATTCAGAGCAGGACCCCACACACCTATAAGGGGGTGTGACTCATTTTAATGAATCATTGTCATATTGTACCACGTTAGCATTTCATAACAGCCCCAACTGAATGTCAACGGTCCTGAATGACCTCTGGGACACATCACACAGAAAATACAAAAGCAATGAGCACACTGTTTTGTTTGTGGGCAAACTCATTTATGAAGCAGTCAGCAAATCTGTCACAAATCAAGATGTCGATTACAATCTCTGCCCCCCCCCCCCCAGCCCCCACCATACAGGTAAAAGTGACATAGGTAAGATACGAATGTAAAAATTAGAAAACAATAATAAACCACCACAAACTTTATATAAAGTACCACCACAAACCATGTGACGCGAGACAAAGAATTAACGCTCAGGCTGGCTGAATGTTTTAGGACAGTAATTCCTAACCCGTTTCTTAGGGACCCACAGACGGTCCAGGTTTTTACTCCCTCTCAGCTCCTTGCCAGACAGTGCACATTTTTGCTAAGGGCTGGGAGAGAGCAAAAATGTGGACTGTCTGCGGGTCCCTGAGGACCGGATTGGAAAAACACTTTTAGGGGAAGGTCTGCAGAACGTTGTTGGCTTCGGCCGGGCAGCTCATGACAGCTGATAATGAGGCATGGGCTACACACCCATGCTGTGCAAAGAGGCGGCGTTTCCATACACTAACAATACTATTAAAACAACATGTGTTAAAACCTGAATACCTCCTCCCTCAACAATATTCACAAATATTTCACACTCATGACAGCCAACATCTGAAAACAAACTGGTGACACAGCTATTTTAAAGAGCGCAACATTAATAATTACGTTAATGTAAGTGCATTTTGTCCATAAGGAGGCGAATTTGACCTGTCACTGTGGTTAGGAACGGTTCTATGGGCCTTTCACATGAAGGCCGTAGTTCATTAAACATCTATGGAGAGTTACGGTAGTGCAGCAGTTCAGAGGAAACACAGCGAAATGCTACATCAGGGGGATTTCAGCTGATTAGGTGAAGTGAGAGGGGAGTATGAAGCCACACACACACACACACCTTGCCTTAAACACAGCCACACAGCATAACACCCCCCAGGAGAATTAAGGGTCATCTAACATGCCTACATCCTCAGATGTAGTGTATTAATACTAGTGATGGACAAAATGATGCTTCATGAATAATTTACTGTTTTTTCTGGCCCCACTAGATGGTGCACTCTGTTCAAAAAAGGGCACAGAGCATGCCCCAAAGCATACCAAGAACGCCATCTAGTGGGATCAAAAAATACAGCAAATGGTTCACGAGGCATCATTTTGTCCATAATGAAATACCACTAAATAGCAAATACCATTCAATGGAGATGCAAACCCAACTATTAAAAGGGGAAATTCTTAAAATAAGAAAACATCAAACATCGATTATCACATGTTCATTGTTTGACATACATACATACACGTATTCAGTTCTGAAAAAGTCTATTTAAAAATCTTGTTTAAAAAAATCGGACTCCGAAGTGGATTCCAGTTATTTTAGTGATCATCACTCGGAACCTGGTGGATCAAGACCGACTCCTTCAAAGGAAATTCCAGGGCCTGAACCCAAAGCCTTTTGCTGAAACAATCTCCAAAAATCCCTTTCGACAATGTCCCAGACACAGATGCGTGTAAACATGTGAAGGCTTTGCAGGTTTATATTTGCACAAATTGCACACGGTAAAGCTGAGTGATTCTTACACTGCGGATAGGACCCAAGGTAAACTGTGCACCAAAGGCAGTGAGTTACTGAAGAGAAGGTCAGGGGTCAGAGGAGCGGATTATCCTGGAGGACGCCAGAGGAAAAAGGACTGTAGTGTTTCTTACAGGTTGTTAATTCTGTACAGTGACATCGAGAATTACTAATCACAATACATTTCATACCACTCTTACATTTGGGGAAAAATAGGGGCAGGATACCTGTTCATTAAAAACTCAGAGTCTTTTGGGAAATGTAGTGTAGAGGAATCTTACAGTTTGCTAGCAAGAGAATGTGTCCGCGCACAGACTGGCAACTTGCAGGACGCTGTTTAATACTGAGGAAGGCAGCGGGGCGAAGATACGTCCCGAAGTAAGACTTGGCGTAGCAGAGCACTTCCTGTCCTGGGAAATGTACACAATAAGGCAGCAGAATGGTGCAGCACAAGGTGGCCAGACAAGCATGGGAATGGGGAGGCGTGAGCTGGGGGGTGTTCGTAAACATCAGGGCAGGACACTGAGAATAGCAGAAGGCTGAGGATGAGCATGTGACCTGAGGGGGAGACG